>AWOL01S0038675.1:2529-27146 GCA_000715115.1 Nicotiana otophora
CTTTGGAAATTCCAATCAATTATTCAACCACAGCTTTTCCTTTTAAATTTGCCTCTGAAAGCTTCAAATCTATTCACAAACAATTCAATATATTCAATACTAATCATAGGAATTAATTCCATATGAATTTATAAATTTTCCGGATAAAATCCAAAATTTATTAAAATATTCGAAAGTGGGACCTACATCTCAAATCCCGAAAAAACTCGTGAAATCCGAACATCCGTTCCGATACGAGTTCAACCATACCAAATTTGTCCAATTCCGATATCAAATGGACCTTCAAATCTTAAATTTTCGTTTTTGAAAAGTTTTACAAAATTTCTAATTTCTTCCATCTAAATCAGAAATAAATGATGAATATAGACATGGATTTGTGAAATACAATCACTATATGATAAAGAACACTTACCCAGTCCGAAATCGTGAAAAACTCCTTTTAAATCGCCCCTAAGCCGAGTTATAATTGAGGGTTTGTGAAAAATGGGAAAAATCCTGTTTTTGGTTCTGTTTTAAGTCACAGGGGTCAGGTCTTCTTCGCGTTCGCGATGAGTAACAGCCCGTGGCTTTCGCGAGTCCTCCTTCATGTTCGCGAAGGTTTCCCCCCTGGCCTTCGAGTTCGCGAGTCATAGCTCGCGTTCGCGCTGAAGGAATGATCGACCCTCCCCCAGGTGTGCCTAACACTATGCGTTCGCGAGGAGATGGTCGCGTTCGCGAAGGGTAATGCCCCCATCGCTTCGCGTTCGCGAAAAAGAAAGATCCAGATTCCCGGTTTACTCTTCGCGTTCGCGAGAGTACATTCGCGAACGCGAAGAAGAACATGCCAGAACACCTGCTGCAGCAAAATACTAGATTTTCAAAGTCCAAAACATCTCGTAGCCTATCCGAAGCTCACCCGAGCCCACGGGGCTCCAAACCAAACATGCACACAAGTTCTAAAATATCATACGAACTTGCTCGCGAGATTAAATCGCCAAAATGACACCTAGAACTACGAATCGGACACCGAATCAAAGGAAGTTTTCAAGAAAACTTTAAAACTTATATTTTTACAACCGGACGTCCTAATCACGTCAAATCAACTCCGATTCTCGCCAAATTTGGTAGACAAGTCATAAATAATATAGTGGACCTATAACGGGCTCCGGAACTAAAATACAGACCCAAGGTCAATAAATCCAACATCAGTAATTTCTTAGAAATCATTAAGCTTTCAAGCTTTAAATTTTTCATCAAAATTCCATAACTCGGGCTAGGGACCTCGTAATTCGATTTCAAGCATACGCCCAAGTTCCAAATCACGATACGGACCTATTGGAATTTTAAAAACACTGATCCGAGTCCGTTTGGTCAAAATATTGACCAAAGTTAACTTAGTTGAGTTTAAAAGCTCTATTTCCTATTTTAATCCATTTTTCACATAAAAACTTTTTGAAAAAAAGTACGGACTGCGCACGCAAGTCGAGGAATAATAAATGATGCTTTTCGAGGTCTTAGAACAGAGAGTTACTTATTAAATTTAAAGATGACATTTTGGGTCATCACACTCACTTAGTAACTTTAGATTGACGGGGCAGTGCCTTAACTGATTCCCCTCGACTCCACATTCGTAATATAAATTGGTACCATAGTGACATACCCCCGAATGACATCTCCTACACTTCACACAACGAGGATGAGGTCCGTTAAACTGACTCGCCCCACCGGCATGATATTTACCCTTTTTGCATACATCACAAGCATTCCCCTATCCTTCCTCCAGGACCCGTGACGGGATTAACAATCTCTGCACCAGTTCGTTGTATGGGATTTTGGAATTGCCCAAATCTATCACCCCTAACACGCTCCTGAGCATACTCACAACATGACGCAAAATATTCTCGCCCGCATATCAGGCAGATCGGGATGGGTGTACCCAACCTAAGGGCATTTGTTCTTCTTGTGCCCCCTCTTTCCACAACCATAATATATTTCAAGAATCATCCAACATAAACCCGAGTGGCTCTTCTTTCATATCAAACATGTCGGCTTATTGATGCCAATAATCCTCTTTTATTTCTTAGGTGCTCTCACCACATATTCCGGTGGCATGGTAACATTAATAGGAACAAGGACACTTCCCCTAGCAACTGGTTCTTTCAATACCTCCTCGCTGTCTCGAACCTGTGGGTTACTCATATGGAAAATGAGACATGACGAGGAAATTAGCTTCCTATCTTGAGCTCTATCGCACGATCTGGAGTACCAAAGAAGTGAGAAATTACTAAATGTACAAGTAACCTCCTCATTATAGATGTGGTCGATAACATACCGATAAGAATGACTCTACTAGACACGGCTCCGAAACATCCTAGGACACTTTAAAACCTTAGGCTCTGATACCAAGATTGTCACGCCCCGAACTCGAGGAGCCCGACTGGCGCTCAACCGAGATACCCTGGTCAAGCAAGACTTCTAGATGCCTTCTATCCAACCTTGCCCATTAACAATATAAGAATCAGTTGCCAGAAATATACATGAGAGGAGTCAAGTGCTCCCATTCTTTTCCATTAATCAAGGAGATTTATTTACGACTTCCAAAATATTACAAATTGATAGATATGATGAAAAATATGTTTGCTACATACCAACACTTCTATTTCATTACCCAACATCAAACACTACCCACAACCTGTCTACGGAGCCTTTAAGTACAACAGAAGAGAAGAACCGAAGTGCTGGCAACAAGGCCCCGGCTATACCTCAAAACATAAGTACAACATCAAGTGACATCAGGCCCGAAATAGAGTAGGGCTCACCAAAACCTGCTGAATAGGGAGTACCTGCTAACGAGGACCAAAGTTTCCCGCTGCTAAACCACCTGCATCTATTGAAGATGCAGCGCCTTCGGCAAAAGGGATGTTAGTACATATGGAATAGTACTAGTATGTAAAGCTAATTATCCTCTTACGGGCTGGAACACCAATACCAGAAGGGGAAACACCATGGAGCAACAAGTAACAATCAATGATATCCAAATGCCAAGTTAAAACATAACAATTTTCAAAATACAAAGAATATTTTATATTTTTAGTTGGGAGATCATTAGGACCAATATGTCACCGTTCTCAATACCAATAATATCGTACTTTTAGTATGGAGTCCGATCACGACCCGATCGGATAGGCCGTCTCATCCGAGACATCAACCACAATCACGATTTCAATTATAATTTCCAGCACAAACACCACAATGTGTGCGGCATGGCATCCGATCACGACTCGATAAACTAGGACATCTCACCACAATATCGTGTCAATCAACATCACCCTTTTCTAGTAATAATCTCACCCCAAATAAGGGGAATAATATCATCACATTAATCTCATCCCAATTAAGGGGAATAAGTTTATCATATCAATACGGGAATTTACCCCTCAATCACTCCTACACCGACACATGTAGTTTCGGGGTTAGGTTGTTGCCTACCCTTCCTCGGTGACTAACGATACTCCCAAAAATATTTTTGATTTGCATACAAAGGAAACAACAATATAAATGCATTTACTTCATAACATTTCATATCGTATATAGCCTCATTGATATTTTCAACCACTTACAACATCATTATTTCATTGGCTCTCTTGGCCATACATATAATTATTCTTTCATGGCACAATGGTCGTATTTCATATTCCACACTTTCATTTCCTTACTTTCATGGATCATCATCATAAATATCAACATATAGAATATTCTGAAAAATCACAACTTTAGGTTCATTGGTAATGAAGACTTTAAACACAATGGATTTCTTTCCAAGAAATGGAGTAAAATGATTGGCAATCGAAGCACAAGTTAAAATCATAAACGAGTAACACAACATTTATTCTTGAAACACTTTTCCCTAAAATGGCAATACACAATTTCAACTCATGAATATATAAGAGCTCAAAACACGTTAGAAATACTTACAAAGCATAACATTAGTTGAAACAACCATATTTGGGCACGACTGAAGTACATAAGCTTTTAGACAAATCTATTTTCTAAGTCAATTTGGAACAATTGAATCAAGACTAATTTCTTAACCTTTCTCATATCATTTCATTTCAATGACACTATTAGCTACAAGTATAACTTTCATTATCGGCACGGTGGCCGCACTTTACATCTCCAACCCACTTCTTTTACTTTCAAGCATCCTTATAGATTTTCAACAATAATACATTTCAAATCAAGACTTTAGGTACACATATGAGCAATAGGAGTTTTAGACGCATGGAGTATTCTTTCCAAGTTATGCATAATGGACTTTCATTTGAAGCACGACTCAAAGCCATAACATTGTAATACACATATCATTCTTGAACACATTCTCGAAGGATAATATAATGTGATAGGAACATTCGGAACACATTTTGAATATATAATTCTCGAAACTTGCTTACTCGGGACAATCGAATTTATTGGGTTCTTGAAGAAATTTTTTGAAGATCTACATAAGTCTAATGGTATAGGATTACCTTTTGAAAGAAATCTTGCAAAATCCTCCTTTGAGTTCTTGAAGAAATTTCTTGAAGATCTATGTATTTTATGGAAGATTGAGTTAGTTTTAGGGAGGAATTAATGGAATGAAACATCAAATTAGTAGGGACTACTCACCTTGAATATAGGGGGAGTTGGAGGTCTTGAGAGAGTGGAGAAAAACCCCAAAATTCGGCCAAGAGAAATGGAGAAAATGAACCCCGAAATGAGTATATAACATTTCGTGCGCCACAGGTAGCGTGGGGCGCTAAATGTGGCCTAGTTTCCAAAACCTCAAGATTCCCAGTGCCAGGGCTAGCGCCCCACGCTACCCTCGGCACTAGAGATGGGAAATCTTTTCTATTTCGCCCGAAAATGGGCATAACTCTCTCATACGATGTCCGAATTCGACGATTCTTTTTGCTATGGCTCCGTAATTTCCATACGGATCTAATTCTTCAATAAAAACTGAATTTGGAGCTCATTTTCTTAATATAATACCACTTATGCTTGAAGAAACGAAGTCGAAACATCCTAGAAATACCCAAATTAAATTCTGGGCATACGCCCGAGTCCAAAATCACCATCCGAACCTAACGAAATCATCAAAACTCCGATACGAGATTGAATAAAAAAACTCAAACTTGGTCATAATACATCATATGAAGCTACTCAAGACTTCAAATAGTTGAAAGGAGCGTAAATGTTCAAAACGACCAGTCGGGTCGTTATATGCGATTACATGATGTCTTCTCAATTTTTTCATTTTTGATATTTCTTATACACTCATATTCGTCACACATGAAAACTTATTTACGTATTCACTTTGAAAATAAATAATTTAATTTTATAATTAGTTTTTATCTAAAATAAACGAATATCAAACTACGTAATTATACTTGTATAACCATACATGATAATAAAAATTACACTATAATTATGTTATAATAAATTAAAGTATTATTATAATTACTATATTGTGTAATTACTTGGGTGTTTATATTTATTATCCTACTAATTATACAACGTAGTAATTCCACGGTTTCTAAACAAAGCCTAATTCCATCTATAATAACCCGTTATTGTCTGTTACTTTGGGCTGAATGTCAATAACAAAATCTGGGGTTTTGGAGCTCTCTCGCAATACCCTTTTTGTCTTCCCACAAACTGGGATTGCGTTTCAATGGTGATAGCGAGTGGCTTGGCAAAATCAGGTGGCAATTTGCTTCTCAGTTCTTCATCTTCTTCTCTTTCTGTCGCTTGTTTTGTTCATCTTTTTAGGTTTTTTGGCAGTCGGAAGCATTACGCCGTTTGGTTTATTGTAGGAGATCGCACTTGTTGAGCCCTAGATGTGACACTGGTTCGAACTCAGTGGTTAAAAATAGTGATAAGGAATCCAAAGCGTCCATGCTTTCAGCTTTGCGGCTTAGCAAGACATCTGCTGCTGATAGTAAGCTTCCTTTCCTTTATTGTACGCATATTATTATCTATTTCCCCATTATTATAACCAAGAAATATGATACTAGATGAAACCAAGATATCAAATGACTTGGACAAGATTAATAATCTCTAGTGATCAACATCCCCATTACCCATTTTTGCTCAGCTTCCCTTCGTTGGATACTGATTTTTTATATTATGTGTATGTTCAAGTCCAACTCGAAAATATTACTACCTAGAGTTTAACTGCTTTCTCGGGCTTCAGTCTTATTTTTATCTTGTTATTGTTCCTACTTGTTGCAATTACTCTTTTTCATACTTTCTGCAGCCGTTGGTCTATCTTAGCCACACCGTTGCTTGCATCGTTAAAACAAAAATCGCACCAGAGGTTTGTGCTAATATTGAGTTTCTTCGGTTGGATCCATTTATATAGCCACTACTTGGGAACATATTTTTCAGAGATTTGAGGCTCTTGTAGTTAGCGGTGGGATGCAGAAACTTAAGAATTAGCACCACTTTAACGCTTTGAGTTTGCAGGTTTCAGCCACTGGTTATGACACTAATCTAGTACTAAAAATTGGTCATAACTTGGCAAAATCACTGAATGCACTTAGTGTGGACATTTTGACCAGAGTGGGTACTATAATGGGTCCTCAGAGGATTAATTATGGAAAAGTTGGTTTCTCTGACAAAGAACTTACCGCGAGGAATATAGTTATCACTATTGTATCTGTTCCTTTTGTTCCCAAAGGCATTAGAGTGGATGGGAAGACTGTGATTACCAAAAAATTCGAGCTAGGAGATGAAATTCATGCTCTTGAGAAGGAAAAAGACAAAGCTAGTAAAGTTCCATTTGTTGAAGTGAGACAAGACCTTGATTATTTGAGGGACAAACTCCAGTTTGTGATGCTAAGGTATAAGAAAAAGAAGGGAAAAAGTGACGAGATTTGCAGGCTCAATCAAAAGTGCGACGAACTCATATATGCTTTACAAGAAGTTGAAAAGGGATATGATATTGTTAGAGCAACAAATCTTAGATATGAGGCAATCCAAGAAATGGACGCTGCAATCGCAAAGCTTAAAAGTGGTTCAAATGAAAATTCAATGTTAACTGTGTCCATTTCTATGTGTATCGAATCTGATTTCTCTGCGGAATATGAGTAAAGGTTGGGCAAATAAACTATCATGTCCATACATTTTTGTTTATAAAGTAAAAGCTTCCTTCTTTAATATAGCTATGATGTTGTGGGCAGTCAGACATCAAGATAGTTTTGTAGATACATATATATATATATATATATATATATATATATCTTAAATAACAAATATATATTTTGATTGACACATTAAGATTCAAATCTTCAGCTAGCTGCATTGGTCATTTGGGGGGCATAAGTTGACTTTTAGTGCGCTGCCTGAGTTCGATTCCCACTTTTAAATCCTGGATACGCCTCTGTTTGCACGAACCTTGGTGTCCATTTCACCTGGTATCTTACATGCTACCTAACTAGCAAAGACTAGGGGTACTTATCGGGCGGATAATTGCGCTTAGCAGTTCGGCTTATCGGTTATCAAATTATAAATGTAGTAATCCGCTAGCCATCCAATAAGACAACATGCAGATTGGTATCAGATTAAAGATTATCGGTCGGTTTATCGGCTAAACCAAATAATTATTTTTTGAAGAATCATTCAATCAATACCAAACGGTTTCAAATCAATACCAAATTTTTAATACCATCTAAGATCTAATAGTATTTTTGAATTGAAGAGTCTTCTCCCATGTTCCAACTAGTTCATATTCAAGACTACTCATACACGTATGAATCAATCAAACTTTCAATAACATTCGTTCTTCACAAGAAATCCAGATTGTAAAACCAAAAATCTAGAAAATCAGACTTTAATTTGTTAGATGCATGCAAAAAAGGATATAAAACCAGACAATCCAGCTATTACAGATAAAACTAGCGGACAATTTAACAAATTACTTTCAATAGTACTTTATATACCTAGGGGTAAAAGTATAAATATAAAAAAATTTAACGGGTTAACGGTTTACCCGATAAGAAAATTGAGTAATCCGCGTGCCACCAAACCGTTAAGCCGTTAATTATAAAATCTCAATCCGTTCGGCATTACCATCCAATACCCCGATAATCCGATACCAATAAGGTAATAAGCCATCGATTCAGTTAACGGTCTCGGTTCAATTTTAAACGGTTAGAGACACTTGGTAATTCTACTCATCACCTAACATTTTTGTGTCCGTTGAGATTTGAGTTCTTGTATCTCATACTACCATTTTTAAATACTTCATTGATCGTCAGACTACATTTTAATTGGAGCGAGTGTGCGACAAGTAGACCTATGACATTGGTTACACAAGTAGACAAGTGGGTATAACTTATAAGGGATCCAATTACCTGCTGGCGGCACATTGACATTGGGGATTAGGCAGCAGCACTTGCATAATAATTATATATAATCCCTTTGTGAAACAAAGAATGAACTTATTACTATTTAAGATTTTTTTACTCATATTTTTCTGCAAATATTGTTAATTATTAATTATTGTGTGTTGTAATATTTTTTATATAATTTTAAATATCTAATTTTTTTCAATATACTTAAAGAATTTATTTTTGAATTCACACAAAAAAATTAGTCAATTTCACTCTCGTATGTCGAAGATGTTCAAACATTAAAAGGGACCGGAATATAAAATATAAGATTATTCTTAATAATTTTAGATCTTTTGAGAAAAATAATGTTATTTTGGCCTAAATTTAACTAGGCCAAACTGTATAAGCATGTTTGAGCAGATGATATGAATGCCAGTTGACTCATTTGCAAAAGAAAAATGAAAAAGAAACATTAACAAAGGAGGAAAACGATAACGAAGAGTAACAAAAATGGATAAGACAAGGCGGAAGTTTATTGGAATTCGCATTTCGAATAGACCCCTCACGGCTCTCATGTAAGACATTCAAAAATCTAAATCCACATAAAAAATAAAAAAATTGGTGGTTTGCTGAAGCCGGAGCAACCACCGCTTCTCTTTCACCTTCCGCCACCGCCACCGCCACCGCCACCGCCACTGCCACCGCCCGGTGGTAGGTGACTCTTCTCCGAACCTCCAGGCTCCGAATAACCATTGGCTCGTCAGGTAACTTGTTTCTCATTATCTTTCTTCATTAATCACGTTCGCATTTCATTACATATTTCTATACCCTTTTGACGGAAGAAGTTTCTTTAGCTGGATTTCTCTCCTTAAATCCAGAAACCCTATTGAAATTGAGCCGTGAACATTTATAAAACAAACGTCGTTATTTTCAAGTTTAAAATTTTATCAAAGTAAACATTGGAAAAGGCTTGATATATGGAATTCCCATGTGGAGGTTGTAGTTAAAACGTAAAGAAATGCCCAGCTCTTAAGAACAACAAGAATAACTATGCCTCAAATATATTTGGGTAAAATATACGTCTTCTATACCCATTATGCTCTTTTTTTCAGTTTGTTTCATTCCAATACTCAATAATGAAGACAAATTTAGGGGTATCTAAAATTAGAGTTTCTCTAAATGTCACCAAGTTGAAATGTTAACTGGTCTTACTTGTCTAGAAATGAAGAAAGAATTTCAAACATTGTAAAGAGTATCTTCACTTGATGATTTTTGTGGTTATAGATTGGGAAAATGAAGCTAGCACCCATTAGTAAAGTAGGTAAGAGAGCATTTAGTTGGTGAGTTCTATTTATTGAGATATTTATGCGCCTCTTGTTGCTTTTGCAGGATTAAAGAGGGAAAACTTTGGGCCTAAAGATGGAAACTAGATCAGAAAACTTTTCTGTGGATTTTCTGATGGGGGGAACGGCAGCCATTGTAGCAAAAAGTGCTGCAGCACCAATTGAGAGAGTAAAACTTTTGTTGCAGAATCAGGGAGAATTGATGAAGAGAGGTCAACTTAAGAGACCTTATATGGGAATCGGTGATTGCTTTCAAAGAGTTTTGCGGGAGGAGGGTCTTGTCTCACTGTGGAGGGGAAACCAGGCCAATGTTATAAGATATTTCCCAACTCAGGTGGGTCATAAATTATCTTAACTTTTTCTGCATCGGACTTAGACAGTTCATGATGATTACTAAACTAAGTCATCCTTTACATGTGTCTTGATTGAATTCACAATGTTCTCCGTGCGATTCAGACCCCTTCTTGGGTCCCTAAAGCAAGGTTTTCCTTAGCTACCATGTCAAAGCAGCTTTTTATTTAATATTCGTTAAGATTATGCTTCTGTACAAGTGATCTAAGATAACCACATCGAACAATGTCTGCAACACAACGTGCATAGGTGGTATTTTCTGATAATTTTATAAAGCAACCAATTAGACCCAACCAATGCTCACGTCAATGATGTTAATGGAAAATTGCTCCTGCACGACTCCACTTCTCCCTTACAGTCTCATATAACAAATCTACATTATTTCTCTTAATTATTTCATAACATTGAAATTCTCTCAAAGGAAAGCTACAAAAAGAAGGAACATTCCATGTATAATTTCTACTATATAAGTGCACAACTTTTTGTAAAGCATTGCAATAAAGGGAAGTTGTTGTTTTCCCTGGTATCAGAATCTATAGCTTCCAGTTAGATTTCAAGATATCATCATAATATTTTGACATGTATGTTTAAAGCTCATTAGATGCCAAGTATGCCAGCTTACTTGGACAAGCTACTCTTCTTAGTCTTAGGAAAATCTGTGTGTTGCAGTCACAGGCTCTAGAAGACTTGTCACATGTAGGTGTAAAGCTCAGTTGCCAAGTATGTCAGTCTACAGAAACAAGTTAATCATTTTAGGCTTAGGGAAATTTGTGTCTTGCTGTAACAAGCTGTATATAGACTTGTGTATGTACTTTATTTTTCATAGAAGACTGAAATTTATCCAGTTATACTTGAATAGATATGTTGCTTTCTTCTTTTTCCTTTCTAATGCCATTCTTCTCCTGTTGCGTTTGCCATGTTTTAGCAAAATTCAAATGTCATATGAATTTATTGGTTATCCTCCCTGTGCAAAGCTTTTTCATGTTTTTAAGGTGTTATAGATAGAAGATCTCTTCTCACTGTACCTTTACTACTTTCTCTTTAAGTGTTTCTTGGTTATCTGACTCCTCTTCAATATACGAAGTAAGAGGAAGTCTAAGGTGACTCCGTAGCTGCAGGAACCAAAGAGCTCCCGCCACCTGGTCACTGACCACAATTAAGGACAGGAATTGATAGCGTAGAGTGAATTTGCAATATGTTTGGAAGTGGGTACTGAAAAGGACTATTAGCTTTAGTCTTTTATTCTAGCTACAAACCGAACTTCTGATAGACTTCCTGTTATCCTTAGAATAATTTCAGAGCTTATTATAACTCTTGATGATGATGATTGCTTCAATAGGCAGCTATAGCTTATAGTGAGAAAAGCTTATTAAATAGTTTCAGTATCCATCAACAGGGGTACTTCAGAGTTGCCCTCATACATGGAGTCAAGGAGAAAGTTTGTTGGAATCATATCTTAGTTATAGATTTGACTAATAGTGCAGAGCAGTTCGCTGATGACATTTAGAACACGTGATAGTTCCACACCAAGTGTTTTGAGAGATGATATTATTATGAAACTAAGGTGAACAAGGAGAATGCCTCAAGGTACAAGATATGCATGGGGAGAATGAGCACTTTATTAGGGCTTAGGCCGTGAAACGTTTACCCCCATGCTTGCCAGGACATTTAGAGCATGCATCGCATTAATATAAGTACGAGCCTGGAGTTCCCTGTTTAAATATTGGTTACTCCATCCAAACTTAGCACTTTTCCAAGAAGTCCTCCTCGGATTCTACTCACCAGGTCCTCAAGCACAAGCTCATGCATATTTGGATTTCTTAATAAGATATCGCTAGCTCCAATATGTTCTTCTCATAACTTAGTCCGAATTTAAAGTTACTGTTTATTTTTGGGTCCTACTGTCATCACAATCATTATTAAGTTCACCTTGGGCATGGCGGGGGTTAGATAGGCCTTTATTTGTTTGTTGCTTGAAGCCATACATGGAAGGGGGAGGGACATGTGTCCTTTAATTCCTCATATTCTGTATTTAAAAATGAATATGTTCATGCCTATGCAAAGATGTATTATCAAGAGTATGGTATGCGTATATCCTATCTAGATTCTGCCTCGTAGATTGTTCATAAACCTTCTTCACAACTAAGAAGAAATCTGTGATCTCTGCCTGTTATTATTGTGTTTGGGATGTGTTTGGTCAAGCTACATATATCTCAAGTTCTTAGGGAAATATTGCTGAGTTTTGGTTGAAATAATGCTGGAATCCACTGCTTATGCGGTGCACTCTCTCTATAATGAACTCCTTCTGAATCGCTTAAATAGTCTCATCGGTTCTTCTTCTTTTTCATCTATCTGATCTTCGAATCCACAAAAGGATCGTCCTTTTCACATCGGCATCGAGTGCAAGATGAAATTATTGTATCAAATAATTGATCAAAATGTTTCTGTACTTAGATCTTGATATTGGGAATTCTATTATTAAACACAGAATTTATTTTTTCAACTAATTTTTGGTGAGCTTAAATTATTATTTCTTTCATAGGCTTCCAACTTTGCTTTCAAAGGTTACTACAAGACTCTCTTTGGATATTCAAAAGAGAAAGATGGATATGTAAAGTGGTTTGCAGGCAATGTGGCTTCAGGTAGCGCTGCTGGGGCAACTACTTCTCTGTTCCTTTATCACTTGGACTATGCAAGGACTCGCTTGGCAATGGATGCTAAGGAGTGCCCACTTACTGGTAAACGTCAGTTTAAGGGGCTAATCGATGTTTACTCTAAGACATTGTCAAGTGATGGAGTTGTTGGCCTTTATCGGGGTTTTGGCGCCTCAATTATGGGAATAACTCTGTACCGGGGCATGTACTTTGGGCTCTATGACTCCATGAAGCCAATTGTTTTAGTTGGACCCTTACAGGTATGTTAGATTCCTATGTTGGCAGTTTTCTGGTTTGACTTTTCTGTGTTATTGCACCATTTCCCTTATATATAAAAAAGGTTTTTTTGCACCATTTTCTTCTTTTAGATGAAAGACAAAGGGAAAACAGCTAAAAAAAGATTAAAAGTTGCTCTTTCAATTAATTTATGTGGGGTATTGTGAGGGGGAGGAAGGGAAAATGTGTTATGGTGCCGATCTTTTTGATAAATTATTTGCGAGGAGGAAGGACATGCCTTGATATGACTTGTCAAAGTATGTCTGTAGACATTAATCTCGACATTCATTGTCATTCGCAGGACAATTTTCTTGCCAGTTTCCTGTTGGGTTGGAGCATAACCACTTCCTCTGGGGTATGTGCCTACCCATTTGACACAATCCGCAGAAGAATGATGTTAACTTCAGGGCAAGAAACAAAGTATAGGAACTCCGTGCATGCACTCCGTGAAATTATACGCGTTGAAGGTTTTGCTGCACTTTTTAGAGGAGTAAGCGCAAACATGCTATATGGTGTGGCAGGGGCTGGAGTACTTGCAGGGTATGATAAATTACACCAAATTGTATATAGACCTGCATACAGTTTTGAGTCTCAAAGAGCCTTCAACAAGTAAGACGTTTGCATGAATATTATACATGTGTACAACACTATTCCATTTGCATACGGAACTATGAATTCCTGGCAGAAGCAAAGGTGTAGAAGAGCATTCATTTCACCAACTGATTTTAATGAAACGAAAGCAACAGTATGCAGCAGGGTGCTTGCGCACAAATGTTATAGCTCCGTGAATATGAAGTTCTGTCACTTGTGCTGCTGTAGACCATATGCTTTATATGTTGTGGACCATCGGAACAAAACAATGAAGTACGCGGTGTCATACAAGACTACACTGTGAAGACTCTTGGTTCCATCCGACTATTGTTTCTCCCCTCTCAATTTATTTTGAATTGACGCTTGGCAAGAGTTAGCATGTGCATATACAAGAAAAAACAAGGCAGAAGAAATGAAATAAGGGCCTCCATCCTGTATTTTCTGTACAGTCCATTCTAAACCTTGTTTTCTTTGCTTTTTACCTCCATTGATCACTGATCCGACTTCTTGTGATAATCTAAGCTTTTCACTTGTTAATGAAAATAGGTTGATACTGGAGGCCTTTTTCTTTTAGAAAAATAGGTTGAAAGTGCAAATAGTAAAAGATATGTTTACCTGTATAAATACATTGATTTTCTTGTTACTTGGTTTCCAGTTGATTTTTTCTTTTCAATTCTTGCTTAGTGGTTGCTTTGTCACCAATAGAGAGTGCAGACTGTCTACTTGAATTGTTTCTTGACCATACATTCTGGCTTTGCGTTTGATTTTTTAAGGGTTTGAACCTATATATTCCAATTATTTTGGTCCAGGAAGAATAGAGAAAATATTTATTCTGAAATGAAATTAATTCCTTTCAAACTGAATTAACCAAAAAACGAAAAAATAAAAGATGAAATCTTCAAATAAGTCCATCAAGCTAAAAGCCAAAATTTCTTATGACGTTTAGTAGTAATCAGATATCCTCCAGATTTGCTGCTCTTTCTTCTCACAGCAACTGTCATACAGTTGGCCTTCTGAATACAATATTTTACAACTCTGCTTCTTGACCTTTTCCTTGTCCATATCCTTAGCAGTAGCCACATTATTGATCTTTTCCTCTGTCCTAATACCAGTAAAGACACATTACGTTGCTTTGCTTCTTCTACAATCACAGCTCCTTTCTCTTTTCCTTCTTGTATTGCTATCTCCACTTGCACCTAACATGATGAAGACAATATACAATTAGCAGCTTATTATTGAATTGAAATGGTTTTCCCTAAAGAGCCGCTCAACACTTAAGAGTATGTTGTATATGTAGTTGTTTTTTCTACCTCACACCCGTGGGGTGCGGCCTTTTATTGCACCTGCATGAACACATAATGCTTTGTGCATCAACTGCTCTTTTTATACAACTTAATTATATGGTACAACTAAGTTATACACTTGTATTTACCATACATAAAGTAACTTTGAAATAATTGCATTTCGTAGCTACTCTTTAGATTTTGTAGCAAAATCCCAACGGTAAATACAATGTATACAATGTATGGAGCCACATACAGTGATACAGTAACTGTAAGTATCATTATATTTTAGTGTATTGTATATGTTAATATGGCCATATAGAGTGAATGAATACAAGTGATACGTAACAATTGAACAGTAGCTACGAATAGTAATTAAGCAAACTATAATTACGTATGGTAATTAGGCTCTAAACTGTAGTTTATGAAAATTGTTACTATCGACGTGAAATGCGAATGATCATTTTAATATGCATGATGCAGAGTATCACTTGGAGAAGAAGATTTTTTTCTGTTAAAATCTTTCTCGGTTGGCTAAGACCAATAAAAATATTTGACACGACTGTTTAGTTTGGTCAATTAATATGTTTTTAAGTGATTTATGGTTCTGAAAATATTTGAATTTCACTTTAGAGCTCTCCGATTAACCTTATTGTCATATTCAACTACAGCATATTTGAGGTGAAATCCATAACTATTTAGCAACCATGTCTTATCAACCAAAATATAATATATCTCAATTTAATTACTTACCCCTGGTTTCCTTGTTTGGCACATATTTTTCATGGAGCAAAGAAGTTCATAGGCCTTCTGATTAAATTCACTGTTGGCTTTTTCACCTACAGCATATAAAAGAGAACTTAAAACTTATCAAGAAAAGAACTAAGGTATATATATGTGTTGGATTGGTTGGAGGCTAAAGGAAGAGTAACAAAAGTTTTGAACCTTCATTTGAGATTTTGCTAACATATAGAAGAATAATAGTATCCTGACTTTGAACAGTATGAGAAAGTGCCCATTGCAAAGCACAATTGGCATCAAGACTAGGATCAACAACAACCATAACTCTATTATTATTGCCAGTACTCTCAGAATCTTGCCTCGAGTCTACATTGTTGAAACTCATTTCTATGTTGTTTTTGTTGTCAGTTTTATCGAATTTGATCAGGCCATTCTTCTTGTATGGCTGGGAAGACGAACGCGCTCCAACACGGACCACAGTTTTGCTTTTGCAGAATCCTGGTAACTTTGTACGGATACGCATCATTCTTAGTGATCAATTCCAAATGAAAAAAAAAAGGCTGAAATACACTGTTTAGTTATGGCTATAGAAAGGCCAAAAAACAAGGGGAATTTTAGTAGGTGGTCTTGGCCTAAAGAGGCAAATGAGCCAAATTTTATACTCTATTTGATTGTAATGTGTAATATGTGGAGGGAGGGGAGGAATATGACTTTATATATATATATATATATATATGTTGTAAGTGGTGACAAAATTAGAGGCTTAAAAGTCATGGCAATCATTTTCTGGAATATGTTTGTGTATTGGATTTTCCAAATGTGGGGTTCTTGAGTTCTTGACGTGCTTACCATGAAGTGGTAGTACACCCATAATGACTGGTTGTTGAAATTTAAATGTTTCAATAAGATTAGTAAAAGGTGATGGAGTTATTGTAAAGCATCTCAACTTCATAGCAAATATTAATAACAATGTTTGTTAGCACCATTTATTGTAGAAATATGATCAATGCAGGAATGCCAGCACAAACCAACAATTTTTCATTCAGGAAAGCCAGCATACACCAGCTAGGCCTCTCCCCACGCGTTGAAATCATTCTTTTGGTTGATCTTTAACTTGTATATATAAAATAGTATTATTCTTTTCACTATCATGTGGGGATTTATCAAGCATTTACTCATCTGGATAGTGATTAAAGTTAGACCTTTGTATAGCGGTTATCAACAACAACAACAACCCAGTATAATCCCATTAGTGGGGTCTGGGGAGGGTAGTGTGTACGCAGACCTTACCCCTACCCTGGGGTAGAGAGGCTGTTTCCAATAGACCCTCGGCATCCTTCCCTCCAAGAACTTCCCACCTTGCTCTTGGGGTGACTCGAACTCACAACCTCTTGGTTGGAAGTGGAGGGTGCTTACCATCAAAGCAACCCACCTTGTCTCAAATAATATTTTGTATAGCGGTTATCCTTTAATAATAATATTTTGTTAAAATCGAAATAATCAGGTGTCATGCGGAAGCTAGGAAAACAAACCTTAAACGACGATAAATCAGACAACAAAAGAAAAACATACCAAAAGAGACAAACATTTAACGTGATTCGGTCAATTGACCTACGTTCGCAGATGGAGATGAGCAATTCATTATATGAAAGAGAATACAAAATATCGAGAGAACAACCTCACAAAGAGGCAAACATAAGTGACACACTAACACTTGTCCCGAAATGTTCTCCCCCTAACAAGACTTTCAAACCCCTTATGGCTACATTGTGGATGCTAATAAATGAGAAGGATGCTCGATTCATAGAAGTCCAAACATTTTCCTACAGGAAAAGGGACTAGCCAAATATGAGAGATTTATAATTTCATTCTACAAGGGGAAAACTCAATTATGGTAAATATGTTGTTCTTTCCTTCAAGAGATAGGAAAACCAAATATGGTAAGAAAATCAGGACATACAGCTAACATATTTTGCTATAACGGATAAGTTTTCTTTGAAGTTGATTTTCCATGTTATGCTACATTATATATTTTCTATAACTGCATTTTATTATAGCAGTCAAAAAATGTCCGACAAAGTACACCACCATAGAGTGATTTGATTGTACAAGATTTTGTAGTTGAAATTATATATAAGATCAAAATTCGGATTGGTTTGTTTATTATACTTGAATCATTGGCTGCTCGTTTGGGAACAAAAAATACAATTTTAAGATGAAAGTCCACTAAGAAAATTCCGTTCATATTCTCTGGTCATTAGATCCATCCGGTCTAGGGCGGATTTAGGGACGGAAGGGGGTTCACCTGAACCCCTTCGCCGAAAAATGACACTGTATATATAAGGTAAAATTTATTTTTTTTATCTTTATATATTAAGTTTTGATCTCTCTTGACACAATTCAAAAGTGTAGCTTAGTGATTAAGGGGGTTTAAAATCTTTGAAAGGTCATAAATTCAATTTCCACTAGCTACTATTTTTTATTTCTTGAACCCCTTTGCGGAGATCCTGGCTCCGATTATTGTTCTAAGAATGCAATGCCACACCATTTTATAAATCACACTAGTATTAAGATCATGGTTAATTAATTAGTACATATAATTTCTGTAACTTTTGTCCCTTTTGGGGAAAGTCAACTTTATTTGTTAAGCTGTACTTCTATAAAAAGTGTTAATTTCTACATGTCAAAACTTTGTAGTTTAGTTCTATGTATGAAGCCTTAATTGCCTGTCAGAGGCACGTAATTGTAATTTGAGTACTTTTTTCGTTTGGATCAGGAATTGTCTCTTTATCCATTGGCGGAATAAGAAAAAATCAGTTGGTCTTCCACTGTTTTGACAAGGGTGGGTTGAACACCCTCCACATCCAACAAAGAGGTTGTGAGTTCGAGTCATCCCAAGAGCAAGGTGGGAAGTTCTTGGAGGGAGGGAGCCGAGGGTCTATCGGAAACAGTCTTTCTACCTCAGGATAGGGGTAAGGTCTGCATGCACACTACCCTCCCCAAACTCTACTAGTAGAATTATATTGGGTTGTTGTTATTGTTGTTGGTCTTCCACTGTTCATATAATGCTTTTCTTAGCTATAAAGGATCTGCCAAACTGACCACCTGTACAAGGTGATTAAAAGAATAGTTACCTTATTAATATTCTAAGTCCAAATAAAAATTACTACTATAAATTAGCAGGTGGGCTTGTTGGGTGGGGATAACGGTGGCAAAATGAATAAAAAAATAATTATTCATATATATTATATATCCACTAAAAAATGAGTTGGATAATTAACTTTTTAAGTGGATCTTATCCACTTAAAAATGGATAACCAATGAGTTTGCTAAGATTCAAACTGGGGGTTCTTCAAGTTTGGGAAACGAGGAATTCTCTCAAAAGTGATCATATTCAAGAAGTCACAGTCAACCCATTTTCTATCCGTATTCATATAGGTTGGATCAAATAATTTATCCGTTTTTGCATTACCCGTTTACGACCCGCTCATATCCGACCCGATCCGCCCGCTTGCCACCCCTAGGTAGGGATAATGGCACTTTAGGGGTTGTTGGGTTATAAGCAATTATGCAGGGATTATAATATAGATATTAGTAATGCAAAATTTAATAATGCAAGGATCACAATGTAGAGGCACTACTAGAAATCCGCTAAAAACCGACCAAATATTTCCGACCAATATTGGTCGGTCAAAAAAGCGACCAAAAACTGTCCAGCTTGGACGAAAAATGGAAAATAAATATTTTATATTTTTTTAAAACTAAATACCGACTAACGTTGGTCGGTAAATTGGTCAACGAATTGACCCAGCTGGTCAGACTAGCTTAGTCAAAGAAAATTTTGAATTACCGATCAACGTTGGTCGATAATATGGACCCAATTTTTAAAATTTTAATAATTATTTTATTATTTAAAATATTTTATAATATTTAAAAATTTATATTTAAAATAACCGACCAAAATTGGTCGGTTATTACATCAACATTGGTCAAACTTTTGAATTACTTTTATATTTACTATCTAAATAATATAAATGTAATCCGTGAACACTTTTGTAATACAAATAATTAATACACTATCATATACTATATATAACATGCTATATATGTAGTTAAAGTAGTACAACAAAGCGTGTGTGTATATATATATACACACACACATACACACACCAAAATATATACTATAACAAGCTATATATATAGTTAAAGTATTACAATGAAGTGTGTGTGTGTGTGTGTGTGTGTATATATATAGAGAGAGAGGTATAGCCTTATATATATAAGAACACGAAGCGCTAGGACCACAAGGTCGGGTTCTTTTAGGGATAGACTTGTGAAGATCCTAATTAGTATATATAATTTATCATCAAATATATCTATTTGTAAATTGATTCATCGACNCTTTTTTATAGTTTATAATATTTTAAGAAAAAATACAAAAAAAAAGAATTTAATTTTTTTTAAAAAACAAACCGACCAAAGTTGGTCGGTTTTTGGTCAAACGGTCAACACTAATGTACCGACCAAAATTACCGACCAACTTTGATCGGTAATTCTGAAATCAGAATTGAAATAACGGGGGAACCCCCATTTCTCTTACCTTTCTTCCCCAAATTTCCCCTAACTCCTCACTCAATACCTTCCCCTCTCCTTCTCTATTTCCCTCACACAAATCCCATTCCCCACCCCGCGTCGCCACCGCCCAGCNAAATCAGAATTGAAATAACGGGGGAACCCCCATTTCTCTTACCTTTCTTCCCCAAATTTCCCCTAACTCCTCACTCAATACCTTCCCCTCTCCTTCTCTATTTCCCTCACACAAATCCCATTCCCTACCCCGCGTCGCCACCGCCCACCCCACGCCGCCGCCGCTGCCACTTCCACTGCCGCCCCTCTCCTTCTCCACCTCCTAAATATTCTAGGTTTGAATTACAACCCATTTATTTATTATTTCTAGGTTTTGTTAATTAGTTATGAATTAGTTTTAATAGATTAGTGTTTCAATTATTTGAACATTGCATTTTATTGAGGATTAGGGTTTAGGTCTTGTTTTAATTAGTTTTGTTAATTAGTTTTATTAACGAATTAGTTTTGAACTTTTAGGATATGGGTTGAATTGATTTAGTTTAGTTAGTTTATGTTTAAACTCGTAGGATATGAATTGAAATTTTAGTTTTTAGGATTTGTTCTTGTGAATTGAACTTTTAGGATATGAATTGGACCTTTTGGATATGAATTGAACTTTTAGGATATAAATTGAACTTTTAGTTTATGTTTAAACTCGTAGGATATGAATTGAAATTTTAGTTTTTAGGATTTGTTCTTGTGAATTGAACTTTTAGGATATGAATTGGACCTTTTGGATATGAATCAAAATTTTAGGATATAAATTGAATTTTTAGTTAATGTTTAAACTCGTAGGATATAAATTGTACTTTTAGTTTTTAGGATTTGTTCTTGTGAATTGAACTTTTAGGATATGGATTGAACTTTTAGGATATGAATTAGACCTTTTGGATATGAATTGAACTTTTAGGATATGAATTGGACCTTTTGCATATGAATTGAACTTTTAAGATATAAATTGGTGTAATTAGAAAAAAATAATTATTTTGAATTAACTAAAAAAGATATAATTAATTTATAATTGTAGAATAAATTAATTTGTTCTTGTGAATCGAACTTTTAGGGTATGGGTTGAATTTCTTTAGTTTAGTTAGTTTATGTTTAAACTCGTAGGATATGAATTGAAATTTTAGTTTTTAGGATTTGTTCTTGTGAATTGAACTTTTAGGATATGAATTGAACTTTTAAGATATGAATTGGACCTTTTGGATATGAATTGAACTTTTAGGATATAAATTGGTGTAATTAGGAAAAAATTATTATCTTGAATTAACTAAAAAAGATATAATTAATTTATAATTGTAGAATAAATTAATTTGTTCTTGTGAATCGAACTTTTAGGGTATGGGTTGAATTTCTTTAGTTTAGTTAGTTTATGTTTAAACTCGTAGGATATGAATTGAAATTTTAGTTTTTAGGATTTGTTCTTGTGAATTGAACTTTTAGGATATGAATTGAACTTTTAAGATATGAATTGGACCTTTTGGATATGAATTGAACTTTTAGGATATAAATTGGTGTAATTAGGAAAAAATAATTATCTTGAATTAACTAAAAAAGATATAATTAATTTATAATTGGAGAATAAATTAATTTGTTCTTGGGAATCGAACTTTTAGGGTGTAGGTTGAATTTCTTTAGTTTAGTTAGTTTATGTTTAAACTCGTAGGATATGAATTGAAATTTTAGTTTTTAGGATTTGTTCTTGTGAATTGAACTTTTAGGGTATGAATTGCGCTTTTAGGATATGAATTGGACCTTTTGGATATGAATTGAACTTTTGAGATATAAATTGGTGTAATTAGAAAAAATAATTATCTTGAATTAACTTAAAAAGATATAATTAATTTATAATTGTAGAATAAATTAATTTGTTCTTGTTTTATTTGTATAGATGGAACATCGTACTTGGATGTACAATAGAAATTATCCTAATCGGCGGGGATTGCGGGCGAATTTTGTAGAAGGGGTTGATGACTTTATTAGACATGCAATGCCACTTTCACCATACCAAAGTGAAGGAGTAATTAGGTGCCCTTGTGTTAGGTACGATTGTATGAAGTTTAAAAAAACGGAGGAAGTTAAGCTTCATCTTTATAGGAAGGGATTTATAGAGAATTACTTTGTATGGACTAATCATGGAGAGATCGATGGTAGCCGTGGGATATTTCATAACATGGTTGTTGGTGAAAGTAGTAGGTCGGTGGAGAATACAAATCTTGATTCTAGAATTCAGGATATGGTTGCGGATGCTTTTGGGATGCACTTCGGGGGTGAGCCCAATGAAAATGTTGAACAAACTCCTAATGATGACGCAAAACGTTTTTATGAACAGTTAGAGGAAGCTAGTCGTCCACTACGTGAAGGAAGTCCGCACTCTGAGCTGTCTGTTGCAGTTAGATTACTAAGTATCAAATCTGATTGGAATATTTCTCAAGCAGCCATGGACTCTTTCATTGACCTTATGAGTCAACTAGTTGACCTTAATATAAACTTACCTGGTGATTTCTATAAGGCAAAGAGATTGGTTTCTAAGTTAGGACTTTCGTCAATGAGAATTGATTGTTGTGAAGATGGTTGCATGTTATATTATAAAGATGATGCAACTTTAGACAGTTGTAAATTTTGCGAAAAGCCTTGTTTCAAGAGGCTTCCAGTGGGAATATGGTCGCTGTCAAGGCGATTCATTATTTACCTCTTACACCTAGGTTAAAGAGGTTATATGCGTCGATGAGTTCTGCTCCTCATATGAGATGGCACTTTGAAAATAGAAGACCACCTGGTATTATGTGTCATCCTTGAGATAGAGAAGCTTGGAAGTACTTTGATAGGACATATCCATATTTTGCTAGTGAACCAAGGAACATTCAGTTAGGTCTGTGTGTGGATGGCTTCACGCCTTTTTTCTATATCTGCGACACCATATTCATGTTGGCCTGTCTTTATTACACCTTATAATCTACCACATGAGTTGTGTATGACTAGTCCATATATATTCTTAAATTGAATTATCCCCGATCCACATAATCCGAAAAGTTTGATTGATGTATATTTGCAACCTTTGATTGATGAGCTAAAATAATTGTGGTATGATGGTGTTGAAACATATATATCAACCAAGCAAGATTTCAATTTGCGTGCTAATTTAATGTGGACTATTAACGATTTTCCTGCGTATGGAATGTTGTCTGGGTGGATGACTGCTGGGAAGCTAGCTTGTCCTTACTGCATGAAAAATAGTAAAGCGTTCACTTTGAAACATGGCCGAAAGCAATCATGGTTTGATTGTCACCGTCAATTCTTGTCTGATGATCATGAGTTTAGAAGGATGAAAAATACATTCGAAAAGAATAAAGTGGAATATGATTCTCTACCTCCGATACTTTCAGGTGAGAAAATTTGAGAGAGGGTCCAGAACTTCAGTAAAGTTACTGAGGCTCCACCTTATAGATTCCCCAGATATGGAGTTAATCATAATTGGACGAAACAAAGTATATTTTGGGAGTTGCCTTATTGGAAGGATAATCTTCTCCAACACAACCTTGATGTCATGCATATTGAGAAGAATTATTTTGATAATTTGTTCAACACAGTGATGGATGTTAAAGGTAAGACAAAAGATAACCCGAAGGCTAGAATGGACTTACAAGAATATTGCAGGTGGCCTGAATTATACTTGCAGACATCAAACAATGGTAAGGTGTTCAAGCCCAAAGAAAGTTACACATTCACTTTAGAGGAAAGATGATAAATTTGTGATTGGGTTACGAAATTGAAGATGCCTGAGGGTTATGCGTCGAATCTTGGAAAAAAAGTAGATATGGAGGTAGGGAAGTTGAGCTATTTGAAAAGTCATGACTGCCATATTTTCATGGAGACCTTAGTGCCTATTGCATTTTGTGGTTTGCCTGAAAGAATCTAGAAACCCATCACAAAGATTAGTTTATTTTTCAAAGACTTGTGTTTTACCACATTAAGGGAAGAAAACCTACTTCGGATGGATCAGAACATTGGTATAATTTCTAGTAAGATGGAAAAAATATTTCTATGTGATTTCTTTGATGTGATGGAACACCTTCCAATACACCTTGTACACGAGGCATGACTTGGAGGGCCTGTTCAATGCAGATGGATGTATCCCTTTGAGAGGTAATATTATAAGTTTGATGTAATATTCTATTTTATTTGAATGTTCTTGGCTAACATGACATTATGTAGGACAACTGGCAAATGCATACAATTTGTTAAGCAGGGGAATATGATTGAAGGATCTATATGCGAAGCCTATCTTGCAAAGAAAACTGCACATTTTTATTCTTATTATTTTGAGAGTAACGTGCCATGTTCTAGGAATAGGCCCAATAGACACACGGTCGAATGTGCTGTCTCTTAGACACATCT
>AWOL01S0038676.1:13979-39366 GCA_000715115.1 Nicotiana otophora
AAACCCCCCACCCCCCAACGCACCCACTGCCCTCAACTCATGACTTTTTTACCATTCTAATGTTATGTCCAACAAAATAAGCAGCCTAGTGTTCATTATAAAGAAGTTAAAAAAAGTAGAAGATATGAAAAAGGAAGAAAGAAGAGAAAAGGACTGGATTGGTAGTTTTCTCCTTAAGCTAAACAAATCCATAAACCAAAGACTATCAGCAAAGAGAGATTACAACTTAGCATGCAACAAAATTTAAATGAAGCGTACATCATTAAACTTTTTATGGTTTTCAAAGGAAAAGCTAGAACACAATGCAAATAGGTGAAGGAGTCCTATAGTCAAATATAGTATAATATGTACAAGCATTTTACTTTGTATAAAAAAATCATTTGATGCAAGGATCTAGCGCGAAGATATGGATTCTATCGAACCCGTATCTTCTATTTTGGATCCGACATGCCCACCTCTGCATGAATATTTTCTATGAGTACCAGTTTACAGTTATGATTTACTTTTGCAATGATCATGTAATTTCATTTATATACCTATTTTACGAACGAGGTAAATTTGGGACACGGCTGAAGAAGGTCTTCTTCGAAGCGACAGACTATCTATTTCACGACAGACTATCTATTTCATATCATATATAAAAGCATGCAGAGAGAAAGAGTAGATATTGAAAATCTTATGATAGAAAACTAGTTGTATGTACGAGTCGTAAAAATGTGTAATCATCTCATTGAAAGTTTAAACAGTTAAATAGAACTTGCATTTATTTTTTAGTTATGCTTCAACACCCCTTACCATGTGCAGGCTTGACTTTTTCATATGTCAAGCACGAGTTTTTTTTAATAATGGATGGAGCTGAAACTCAAATCAAGAGCTTTGTCTGCTTTTATAGTAGGTAGAAGTATGTGATCGTCTCATTTAAAGTTTAAATTGTTAGAGCAAGTATACTTTTATTTATCTGACTATATCTTCAACATGATCTAGTTCATTCAAATATGTAAGTAATTTGCTTCGACGCATATCCAGAATTTAAAAAGCATATGTGCACCACTATCTTTAGAAAAATATGATTTGACAATATAATTTTTTTTTTTACGATGACACAAGTTGACGAACAAATTTTAATTAATATTATTAGCATTATTTATGTTCTCGACTAGTTTTCATACGTTGAAAACTATCAATAATAGAATCATTACTTACGGTTTCAATTATCTTACGTTATATATAGCAAGCTAAAAATTATTTAAAAATTCTTCATCCATCCTATACGTAGAGCTTTTTATGTGCTTCCATTTCCCTATAAATACATGTTTGCATTATTAGTTTTATATTGTAGTGCAAGTTTAAGATTAATTTTTTTTTCTGGTACTTTATTTCATGACAAAATGTAAACTGTTTTTGAGATATTAACCTTTTAGTTTTAGAGTTCTCTTTTTCAATGAACACTTACAACCTACTATTATTAGTTATAATTTTCAAGAGAAAAAAATGGGATCATAATATCACATTTCATGAAACATTTTAGTGAAAGCTTTCTTTCTAAAGAATAACGTAAGACCATTGAGAACTTATTGACCATTGAGCCAAAATACTCACTTAAGCATGGGTTCACACGTGCTTATTTAAAAGCAAAATCAGAGAGAGGAGCACGAATTCACGTGAATCCATCCTCCCATATAGATCCGCCCATGACTTCAAGAGCAAATTAGAGATTATCTAAGTAATAATATTCAATCTGTTAAATTTAGCTTGTACTTTTTGGCAATTTTTAAATTTAAATTAAACAATCGGATTGCATGAGTAGAAGTTTCGTCCCTGCTTCATCATAGCAGCTATGAAATCATAGACTATTATCATCTCTGCCTAGCCTATTTTGGGTAAGAAATATGTTTGACTGAATATCTTGCCACCTGTTCACCCATAAATGCAAAACAAAACAAAATAGTAGTAATGTAAATGTATAAAGCCAGTTGATACACTGTACCATGAGTACCTCGTTTAATTTTATTTCATGTGTTCAATCTATGTGAACTCATTTAACTTGACAGAAAATTTAAGAAAAAAGAGAAGATTTTTGAATTTGTAATATAAAATGAGGCACATATATTTTGTGTGATTATAAATTATTATATAAAAGTAAATTATTTTCAAATAAAGACAAAAATCATACATTTTAACACGAATTAAAAAAAAAATATGTTCACAAAAATTGAAACGTACAAATTATAAAGCTTTGAAGAGTTGGTCAGTGTCTAGCCTTCTGAGAGAAGACATTTGCATGAAACATAAGTACTTAAAGATACATTTGAAATTAAGAATGCTTTTACAACTTGGCTTCCAAAATAAAACACAGATTAATCTTTTTGTCATGGTTTATTTGTAACTAAAAATGTTTGACTCGAGTTATATACTTCCTGTGTTTTAATTTATGTGAACTTATTTCCTTTTTATTCTGTACCAAAAAGATTGACCATTTTCATATATAGAAACAATTTATCTCTATGCAATGATTTATAGCCACACAAAATATATGTGTCTCATTTTTACACTACAAGTTCAAAAGTCTTTTTTTTTCTTAAACATCGTGCCCGGTCAAAAGAATATTACTTTTTCTGTTTCAATTTAGATGAGTTAGTTTGATTTGGCACGAAGTTTAAGAAAAAAAAGACTCTTGAAATTTGTGGTCTTAAAAGCTTAAGGGGTAAAAACTTTGTGGGATCATGACATTTGTATGGTTATAAAAGTTTCTCATTAAAGATAAAACATGTAAAATAAATAGTTTAAAATTAAATTATTTTTAAATTAAAAAATATGTCATTTATTTTAAAATAAATTAAAAAAAAAAATAACTCATCTAATTTAAAAAGAGCGGAGTATTTGTTACTCCAATGAACTATACTATGTTTTGGCATACTATAATATGTGGTTGGTTCGAGGAGGAGGGAGTCATCAATGCAAAGCTAGATCCTAGCTAGATAAATCAGCAAAAAGGGTCTTAAAAAAAATAACAAGAGAACAGAAAAAAGCCATTTTTTTAGTTTTTTTCTGCACGTGCTTTTTTTCTTATTTGACACGAAGCAATCTGCTGTTAAAGATGAGAACTATTTTTAGAAACTACACGAGGAAACGCGAATAATATTGAATCTATCAAAATTGAGTCTGCAAAAGAGATTTTATAGGTTTTTGCATGGAAATGACTGCTTAATAAAATATTATACCTATAAACAGGGACCACACACAACACAACATCTATACGTGGAACGGGACACTATTTTGATAAAATTTAGGCTCAAAAAAGATAAAAAGATATAATAGAAACAAACATTATAAATAATAAAAGTCAGAAAAATAATAACATCGACCGAAAAAATTAGATGGAAGAAAGTAGTAGCGGCGAGCAGTAGAAACAACAACAAAGCGGAAGATAGTACACAACAACAGAAATGGGAAGAATTTAAAGGAACAAAGAACGAAAGCGACTGCTCAAGATTGCAAGTAACTTGGTATCGAGCAGTAACAGGTGCATATAGCTAGCACATAAAATTTAAGGATATAAAACAAGTAAACACAAACAAGGAATTAGATACAAAAAGTCAAAAATTAATAAAAACAAAAGGCAACACTACTGTTCCAAAAGTAAATAAAGAATGTCAAGAACTAAAAATTAAATATCAAGAAGGGAAAAATGTGATGACTATACCATTTCTTAAGAAAAATTAAAAAAAAAAAGGTTCTAATTAATTGCTAAGGAAAACCATAAAAAAACAGTAGTAAAAGATAGGGAAAAGACGTACCAAGAATCAGTGGCATATTCAAAGAGTTTGCCTTTTGTAGAAAAAACAATCAAACCAACCTCAGCATCACAAAGCACAGAGATCTCATGAGCTTTCTTAAGCAAACCAGATCGACGTTTTGAGAAAGTAACTTGCCTATTAATTTTGTTCTCAATTCTCTTCAACTGCACCCTTCCTCTTCCCATTTTTTTTTTTTGGGTAATTTTTTCTCCTGAAAAACAAAAGAGAGAGTAATATATTCTCTCAAATGGAGAAAGAAAAGAAGAGTGCAGAATAAGAAAGTGATGGTCTTATTCTCTTTATTATTTCTCTCTTTAGTATCGAAATGATTATTCTGTAGCTTCAGGAATTATTTATTGTTACTAATGGGAAGTGGAAATTAAATATCCCAGATGGGAGGAGAGAGAGGGAAATGGTATTTGAAAAACCAGAATGGTTTCGTCAATTGCGTTGTCGATGTTTTATTGGTTAGAGAAACTGGTGCGTCATTAATGTCTGGAGTAAAGGCCACAAGTTTTTGGAATAATCAACAATGGACAAAAGGTACGGACTAGGTATCTTTTTCACTTACTCATATTTATGATTTTATTACTTTCTCCCTCCCAATTTGTATTAATTCGATTAGATACAAAATTTAAAGGTAAATTAATTTTGGGAATCTTACGCAAATGTCTCCAAAAAGTCTCAATTTACTAACTTCTAGTCATTAATCATAAATTTACCAAAGCTAGTCAAACACATATAAAAATTTAAAACCCAAAAAAATAAGGTTCTTTCTCTTCAAGAATCACACATAAACATCTCCTACCATATTTTTAAGCGTGATTAACAACATTAGATGCAAGACGAAAATGAAATTTCATAAATGAGGTAGCAAATAAGGTGATAAAATACAAATATATATATATATACAAGATTCCAAAAATCTAAGCAAAAAAGACTTTTTCAATGAGTATGGTTGAGATTCATTGAAAACATATAGATGAGTCAATATACAAAATTTGAGGAAGACTGGAGATGATTTGGACTGAATTAGTATCAAAATTCGTAATTAAAATCGAGTTCATAAAGTTCTTCTACGACACATGTATTAAACATGTATCACACATGTATCTCACACGCATGTATACATGGATATACATGTGATACACATTTGATACAAATATGATACACAAGTGATACAGACATGTGATACACATATTATTCATGTTTATCCTCTACTTCGAATTTTCAATTCAAGCCACCTCAAAACTACACCAAAGCATCCCAAAACTGAGATTCAAGCTCCTTAAGATGTACTCAATCTATTCTAATAACACCCACTCAAAAGAAAGCAAAAAACTTGACTTTTTTTTGTTACAAATAACTAATTGGCTAATATTAGTAATATTTTATGAATTGGCCAATTTTTGCAATAAGCTACTTATAAATGGACATAACTAGTATTTTTCCATTAATATGTTTAGTACGAAGATATATTTTATCTATGTTAATTTATGTGTCATAGTTTGACTAGATATAAAATTTAAAAAGATGTGAAAGACTTTTAAATCTTGTGGTCTTAAACTAAAAATGTGTGATATATAAAAATATTCTGGAATCTTGTGGTTTTAAACATATCATGTGAAAAGTTTGAGTTAAAGAGTTATTAAATATAGAGAGATACATTGTTTTTTAAACAAACTAAAATGAAAAGTATGACGCATAAATTGAAACGAAGGGAGTATCATTTTTTGAGAGACAAGCTAAAAAAGAAAACTATCACATAAATTGAAAAGGCAAGAATAATTTTATAGTTAGTAGATTTTGAAGCACACGCGTATTATGTATTTACTGCATATCAATGGTACAATTATTAAAATATTACATCAATATTATTAAAAAAAAGAAATTAAATGATAAATAGAAATGAAAGATACACATATAAAATAGAAATGACATAATAATGGTTGTTGATCTTATTTGCCTTACTTAATAGAAGACGAAGCTCTACTTCTTTTTCGTCATGTTCCACAAGTTAGCATAGTAGTATGTATTTATTATCTTTATTTTTAATTTTCTGAAAAATTAAGAATAGAAATTCTAGATTATTGTATAGTTGCAGAAAAAAACCCAGAGAATGTATAGCGCATATGATTTTTTACAGAAAATATACAAAAAGAAAATATCCGTGGGAATAGCTAAAACATTCAGGACCGGAAAATCTTATAATACTTTCATAAGTTTTAAACTTGATGTTAATTTAAAGAGTATAATAGTAGGTAATGGAAAATACGCAAGGGCATTACAAATGATTTTTATATTGTAGTAATCTTTATATGTGTCAAGACTCAAAATTCAACTAGTCGTGATGGCATCTAACCCAACCCGTTAGGTAAGCCAACTATTCACTATCCAATTCCAATGTAATTTAGCAAGACAATTAAGTAAAAGAAAATATCTAAATCTTATACATTCCCCAAGGACTAGTAGTACAAATCATGAGCTTCTAAGATTAGAATTTATAAAATTGGTATGAAATAAACACATCATCTGTTCGAAATGTACATAAACAGATTCTTATAATCTAAAGCTACCATGAACAACAGGCAGCTACAACCGGAATACAGGTACGTCTTCAATTTCAGCTCCCTTCGAGTACAACAACATCAACATCTAATATTTGCATGCAAGGTGCAGAAGTGTAATATGAGTACAACTGACCCCATGTACTTATTAAGTAATAAACTTAACCTTAGGTTGAAAGTAGTGACAAGCTTGCACCAAGGTCGGGTCCAATTTCAATAACCAACAATAATTCATAATAAAAACAAAAGTAATACCAGAAGTAACTCAACGATCAAATGCTCAATAAAACATGATTTCTGAAAATAGTTCTACCTTTCAAGTACATCAATGAAAACCCAAATCGATTACCGAAGTTGCCAAAAATATGAGTAAGTTAAAAACAGTAATTTTCCCAAATATCCTTTCCACAATAAATAAAATATTTCATTTTCTTTCCAGATAGCCAGTGAAAAATGCATCATTATCCCCATAGGCCAGTATGTGTGAGAAGTCACGAATAATGTGATACCGTACAACACGAGAACAATACATCTTTATGCGTGTATGTCATGTGTGCATGTCAATGCAATGTATCTCAGTGATAATACCATATGCATACTCTCAGAGTATCAATTCACTCAGTCCTCCCCATCACTCAGTCCTTACAGTCACTCAATCCTCCTAATCGCTCGGCACTCGGCACTCGCACTCAGTAGGTACCTGCGCTCACTAGGAGTGTGTATAGACTCCGGAGGGGATCCTTCAGCCCAAGCGCTATAATCTGCACGGACAACTCACATGCTATAGTATCAATATATGTATCCGCACGGACAACTCACGTACTATAATAAGCCAATCTGGCCTAATGCGGCGTGCAACCCGATTCTATAATAATAAAGTATATAAAGCCAATATGCCATGCTACGGCGTGCAGCCCGATCCCATAATTATCCTCATAATCAGGCCATCGGCCTTACTTAGTCATCAATCTCTCCAGTTTCTCTCTCATGGGTTCACAATGTCATGAAAATAGCCTGAAAATGATGATATGATGTATCAATAAATAACAACAGAGACTGAAATATGATATGTAATGACATGAATATGACTGAGTATGAATTTTTTTTTAAAAATAAATAATTCACAGCAATATGACCTCTGTGGGTCCCAATAATATTGGCACATAACCTCAACATGATTTTTAATATGATTCTCAGCTCAATTTCTTTAGCACATAAAACTACATAGAAAATGCCAAGATTATTTGACTACAAAATTTCACAGAGACAATTATGTCATAATTTTAATAGTGCACGCCCACACGCCCGTCACCTAGCATGTGCGTTACCTTCCAACAATTCACATAATACATAGATTCAGGGTTCATATCCTCAGCTCCAAGATTAGAAGAGTTACTTACCTCGAACAAGACGAATCCAATATCGAGCAAGCTAAACAATGCTCCAGAAATCCCATTCTGCACGTATCAACTTCTGAACGGCTCGAATTTAACCACAATTAAATCGAGTTAGTCAATACCAATTATTGTAATCAATTCTATAAGAAAATACTAATTTTCCAATAAAAATTCGAAATTAAATATTGCCATGGGGCCCATATCTCAGAACCCAACAAAAGTTACAAAATATGAATGCCCATTCAACCACGAGTCCAACCATACCAATTTTATCAAATTCCGACATCAACTCGACCTTCAAATTAAAGTCTATGAAATTTTCTACTATTTTCAACCCAAAACACTAATATATTAATAAAAATAATAATAGATTCGCATAATTTAACCAAATCGAGTTAGAATCACTTACCCAATCCATATGGTGAAAATCGCCTCAAAATCGCTTTAATCCAAGCTCCATAGCTTCAAATGTGTTAAAATGGCCGAAACCTCAAAATATAGCTTCTGTCCAGGCATTTACTCTTCGCGATCGCGGAAAATGCTTCGCGATCATGAAGCACAAAAATTTCTAGCCCAAATTTTGCCCTTCGCGATTGCAGAAAACCACTCGCGATCGCGAAGAACAAACTCCCTAACTCTTCCAGACAGTCTCTAGTTTAATGGTTATAACATTTTGTACAAAACTCCAAATGATAAATAGTTTGACTTTCTTAAAACTAGACATCAAGGCTACAACTTTCATTTTTGGATCATCTCCCAATTCCTTATAGATTGCGAGATATAAGCTTCCAAAGTTGGGTCAGTACAACAAAAAGTTTGTTCTACGCGATCGCGAAAGAGCTTCCGTGATCGCAATTCACAAGGCCCCAAACTGCTGTTTGCTCTTCGCGAACGCGACCAAATGTTCGCGATCGCGATGCACACATCTGTAGACAGAAACCAGCAATTAAAAATGGCATAGAAATGGTCCGAAACCACCCCGAAATTCACCCGAGCCCCTCGGGACCTCAACCAAATATACCAACAAGTCGTAAAACATCATACGAACTTAGTCGAAGCCTCAAATCACATCAAATAATGCTAAAACCCCGAATCATGCCCTAGCTTAATCTTAATGAAACTAAGAAATTTCAACTCCTATATTTGATGCCGAAACCTATCGAATCAAGTCTGATTGACCTCAAATTTTGCACACAAGTCATAAATGACATAACGAAACTATTCCAATTTTCAGAATCGAATTCCGACCCCGATATCAAAAAGTCAACTCCCCGGTCAAACTTTTCAAAAATTTAACTTTCGCCATTTCAAGCCTAATTCCACTACGGACCTCCAAATAATTTTTCGGACACGTTCCGAAATCGAAAATCACCATACAGAGCTATTGGAATCATCATAATTAAATTTCGAGGTCGTTTACACATAAGTGAATATCCGGTCAACTTTTCTAACTTAAGTTTTTAATTATGAGACTAAGTGTCTCATTTCACTCCGAAATCTTTCCGGACTCGAACCAACTAACCCGATAAGTCATAAATAAGTTGTAAGGCATAAATTGAGCAGTAAATGGAGGAACAATGTTGTAATGCTCAAAACGATCGGCTGGGTCATTACATTCTCCCCCACTTAAACATACGTTCGTCCTCGAACGTGCCAAGAGTTGTTTTCAAGCCATAAAATCACTATTCCATCTTACTACGCACGTACCGGGGGTGATCCCACGTCACCCTATTCCACATAGGTTTGACAACATAATACAACTAAAAATCCTTAATTTAACCTTAGCCCAAAAACCTTGGAATTCAATTTCCAACCTTCAAAATTTCTTTTCAAGACACGAATCTTATATTTACACATTGTATGAGTCTGAACAAGCTGCATCGAGCTATAACTATAATCACGGATATAATCATCCGGCATATTACACAACTCGCCTGCTCGTAGCACAATTCCTGATCACAGTAACTACTCCAAACCAATAAAGTACTAACATTAAACCCCATATCAAACAAAACATCATCCCAACACCTTCGTACACTGTTGATAATAAAAGTAACATGCGAAATCTCATAACATCTTATCAGATCGACAAGTCATGGAGCTCTCCTGCCCTAACCAGAACCATACGCACTTTCTAAGCCGACTTTCGATATTATCCTTCCGAATATACTGTAATCAAACATGATAGTACCAATTCTAGGTCCAATGACCTTACATTATTAAATGCAACTATCTTACGGACACGCCACATCAATATAACTCTAGTCACATATGCGCAATTAGTGTACCCAAATATGGGAGTTGTCTTAAGGATGAGAACTGTATTGCCAGTTCAACAAGCACCACCATAACCACAATGTTACAACCAACTCCTCAAATTTCGTGAAGAGGATAACCGTAGGCGCACGTGCACAATTGTAGAGGAAGGAAATTAATGAATCAGATAAATTATCATAGAAATAAAATTCCCACACACGGCACGGATAACTCACGTGCCAATAATATGAATCGCCTGGCATGGTCACAGGCCTCCAGTCCCCGCATATCATACAAGAGTAATTAAACAAGTACACTTATATATGATAATGAAATAAGATTCTCATGCTCCTAGACTGGTATAAATAACACGCCATAGTGTAAGCATGTGCAAAGTCTGCTATCACACTTCAAATCGATAATTTAATGCAGAAATAGTAATTACCCCGTTTATTCAGGAAATTGGCCTCTTTGTAACATCAAGTGTAGCCCAGATAGTTCTCAACAATGGTAATAACACGAGAGATGTTATAACTTTACGCTTAAAAATCAACTCTAGGCATATCATAGCCTAAGAATTCTTTCAAGTACAAATACTTGCCCCGATGCCCTCACATTGGCTCAAACCTCACATATATGCATACTTATAGCGCGTAGCTATCACAAATAATTAATGCAACTAGCGCCTCCACTGAGTTTTAAATAAAATACTCACCTCAAACAGGCCACAACCCGAAACAATATGCTTCTGAGAACTCCCAGTCTCCAAATTCATCGAGCACATGAATCACCGTAACTGATCCCAACTCCATCACTAGAATGACTAACGCATCTTTCGGGCATGATCATCCCACGAGAAATACTTCTATATCTCCCGTGCCACATAGCAATAATTTGAATATCAGCAGTCTATCAACCAGGTAAGTACTGCAATACCGATGAACATCTGTAAGTCAAAACACAACTCACCCTCTGATATGCGCACCCTTTTTAAGAATTACCGAGTAGTTATAACATTCATCGAAATATTTGAAACTGACCACGCTGTCTAACATTCATTACCTTCTCTTCAAGACTGAACTGTCACTTTCTACATGTAAATCCTAATCCCGTACAACACACCACATCTATTATGCCATCATGTGACAAGCACAAGAATCTCATTATCAACTCTGAGTCACCAGCAAATTACATACCCGGTTAGTTAGAAACTTTCATCTTGCTTCCTTCCAGGAGGAAATTACAACACATAACACGTTTTCTACACCAGTAGAAAATATCTGGTTCAAACCATGGTAGAAACCATCAAGAACACTTTGAAATCTATCTGCACATAACCAAGCTCTAGAACTAAATTCCTCTAACTCGACCAAACCACGTAGGTCACCAAAACCCGAGAATATTGCCACCAAAACATCTGTAAAGTCTCACCACATCATAATTACCCCTATAAATACCACAACCAAAACACGCACTCTGAAAATACCTTATTTGAGTCTAAGGCCGTTTCATTCACCTTCCTGATACCGAAATATAAAATCCATAATGATATACAAAAATGCCACAAGTCTCGACACCATCCAACTTAAATCTCAGATTTTAGCCATAAAAAAATCCGCCAAAAATTCTCAATTGTTACATATTAATCTCGAATCCATTAGAACTTTCTCGAGAGTTACCCCCTTTATTCAAATCCAAATTACACCGCCCAAATAGGCCAAAAGACACGTGCCCCATTACTACAACAACACTTAAAGAAGTAACTCTAATTTAATACCATCTATCAAATTCATACTCCGTGCGCACTACATCATTTACAAATATCAACTCACTCATCCCAATATTTTCATATACTCATAAAGCGTAATATAACTTGTATCTAGAAATTTCCTTACTCGAGTCATTCTCGAACTCCACCTCTACAAGTCATCACTGATTCCCAAGTATACTTTAAACCAAAACACAAATTTGACACATACCCATAAATTGATTTGTCCATAGCAGACTCCCCCACTTGGCTCAAAGCCATAGATTTAAACACTCCATAAATCACAATACCCATACTTTATTACTGTCATAATACTGCAGTCGGTCCAACAAAAATTCTTTTCAAGCTCATGCAAAACCAACCATAAAATACCTCAATCGTCCGCCAAGTTCGCATTCATTCTCTTAACACTCAAGTCAACTTTCTCAACCAGATTCAAATTCATATCTCAACACATACGCCCCGCTGGTAGAAAAGAAACTCTCCATTCACATTATAAGGAACACACTTACGTAGATTACTCCGCAGGGGATAACTCACCTGCTTAGCCTCAAATTGATATCTTGTTATACCGTTTCGCAATTACAATTACTATGAAATCAATTAATCTTTCTGAGTCCAAACTCATTAACCATACATGAAAATTTAATTTGTCCCAAAATTTAACAACGTGAAAGATCCTTCAAAATATTCATACTCGAGACTGTACGTCACATCAAAACGAAAATAATCACCCAATGGCCTTCCTTTACATTTCAAGGAAACACTTCTCGTCACATTCAAATTGTCTTAACACATCCCCGATTACATCATACTCATCACAAAGCCATTCCACCGCTCATCGAGCCACAAATTCCACTCGTAGGGACATTACCGAACATATGAGTCTAAATGTACAGATTACAACTGAAGCTACCGAGCCCAAGCTGCGGTCTAAACCTGGCCTCAAGTCCTCCAGGCTGGCCTATCACTAAAACACGGAATACACATCTCAAACATCGTTCATGAAATCACAAGCCGGCGATGCACAGCTGATACCGAGCGCTCATGTGCGCATACGAATGTGTGGAAGGAATTCAAAGAGTTATGTCTTAAGCTGAGTCAATTCCGCACGATAGGAAAGAAAGATGTGAAGTATATATATCCTAAATGCCATGTAGCCTCTCGAAGATAAGTACGGACGTCATCATACCGATCCGCAAGACTCTACTAGACATTTTCTCATGAATCATAGAACCTATGAACCTAGAGCTCTGATACCACTTTGTCACGACCCAAAATCCAACCAATCGTGATGGCACCTAACCCAACCCGTTAGGCAAACCAACTATTCACTATCCAATACCAATGTAATTTAACAAGACAATTAAGTAAAAGAAAATATCTAAATATTATACATTCTCCCAAGGACTGGTAGTATAAATCATGAGCTTCTAAGATTAAAATTTATAAAACTGGTATGAAATAAATACATCATCTATTTGAAATGTATATAAATAGATTCTTATAAATCTAAAGCTACCATGAACAAGAGGCAGCTACAACTGGAACGTAGGTACGTCTTCGATTCCAGCTCCCGTCGAGTACAACAACATCAACATCCAATATCTGCACGCAAGGTGTAGAAGTGTAGTATGAGTACAACTGACCCTGTGTACTCAATAAGTAACAAACCTAACCTTAGGTTGAAAGTAGTGACGAGCTTGTACCAAGGTCGGGTCCAATTTTAATAACGAACAATAATTCATAACAAAAGAAAACAAGAAATACCAGAAGTAACTCAACGATCAAATGCTCAACAAAACATGATTTCTGAAAACAGTTCTACCTTTCAAGTACATCAATGAAAATCCAAATCGTTTATCGAAGTTGCCAAAAATATGAGTAAGTTAAAAACAGTAAGTTTCCCAAAAATCCTTTCCACAATAAATAAGATGTTTCATTTTCTTTCCAGATAACTAGTGAAAAATGCATCATTATGCCCATAGGCCAGTATGTGTGAGGAGTCATGAATAACGTGATACCGTACAATACGAGAAAAATACATCTCTATGCCTGTATGTCACGTGTGCATGTCAATGCAATGTATCTCAGTGATAATACCATATGCATACTCTCAGAGTATCAATTCACTCAGTCTTCCCCATCACTCAGTTCTTACAGTCACTCAATCCTCCCAATCGCTCGACACTTGGCACTCGCACTCAATAGGTACCTGCGCTCACTGGGTGTGTGTACATACTTCGGAGGGGATCCTTCAGCCCAAGCACTATAATCTGCACGGACAACTCATGTGCTATAGTATCAAAATTTGTATCCGCACGGACAACTCACGTGCTACAATAAGCTAATCTGGCTTGTTGCGGCGTGCAACCCAATCCTATAATAATAAAGTATATAAAGCCAATATGGCATGCTGTGGCATACAACCCGGTCCCATAATTATCCTCACGATCAGGCCCTCGGTCATCAATCTCTCCAGTTTCTCTCTTATGGGCTCACAATGTCATGAAAATAGCCTGAAAATAATGATATGATGTATCAATAAATAACAACAGAGATTGAGATATGATATGTAATGACATGAATATGACTGAGTATGAATTTTTAAATTAAAATAAATAATTCACAGTAATATGACCTCTGTGGGTCCCAATAATACTGGCACATAACCTTAACATAATTTTTAATATGATTCTCAGCTCAATTTCTTTAGCACATAAAACTACATAGAAAATGCCAAGATTATTTGACTATAAAATTCCACGAAGACAATTATGTCACAATTTTCATGGTGCACGCCCACACACCCGTCACCTAACATGTGTGTCACCTCCCAATAATTCACATAATACATATATTCAGGGTTCATACCCTCAGCTCCAAGATTAGAAGAGTTACTTACCTCGAACAAGATGAATCTAATGTCGAGCAAGCTAAACAATGCTCCAGAAATCCCATTCTGCACGTGTCAACTTCTGAATGGCTCGAATCTAGCCACAATTAATTCAATTCACTCAATACCAATTATTGTAATCAATTCCATAAGAAAATACTATTTTTTTAATAAAAATTCAAAATTAACTCAAAAATTGCCCGTGGGTCCCACATCTCAGAACTCAACAAAATTTACAAAAATGAATGCTCATTCAACCATGAGTCCAACCATACCAATTTTATCAAATTCCGACATCAACTCGACACTAAAATCTTCAAATTAAAGTCTATGAAATTTTCTACTATTTTCAACCCAAAACACTATTATGTCGATAAAAATAATAATAGATTCATATAATTTAACCAAAACTGAGTTAGAATCACTTATTCAATCCATATGGTAAAAATCGCCTTAAAAATCGCTTCAATCCGAGCTCCATAGCTCCAAATGTGTTAAAATGGACGAAACCTCAAAATATAGCTTCTGTCCAGGCATTTACTATTTGTGATCACGGAAAATGCTTCGTGATCGCGAAGCACAAAAATTTCCAGCGCAAAATTTGCCCTTCGCGATTGCGGAAAACCACTCGCGATCGCGAAAAATAAAGTCTCCAACTCTTCCAAATAGTCTCAAGTATAATGGCCATAACCTTTTATACAAAACTCCAAATGATAAATAGTTTGACTTTCTGAAAACTAGATATCAAGGACTACAACTTTTATTTTTGGATCATCTCCAAATTCCTTATAGATTGCGAGATATAAGCTTTCAAAGTCGGATCAGTGCAACAGAGATTTTGTTCTACGCGATCGCGGAAGAGCTTCCGCGATTCACAAGGCCCCAAACTGTTGTTTGCTCTTCCCAAGCGCGATCAAATGTTCGCGATCGCGATGCAGTCCTCTGTAGATAGAAACTAACAATTAAAAATGGCCTAGAAATGGTCCGAAACCACCCCGAAACTCATCCGCGCCCCTCGAGAGCTCAACCAAATATACCAACAAGTCCTAAAACATCATACGAGCTTAGTCGAAGCATCAAATCACATCAAACAACGCTAAAAATACGAATCATGCCGCAATTCAATCTTAATGAAACTAAGAAATTCCAACTTTTACATTCGATGCCGAAACCTATCGAATCAAGTCTGATTGACCTCAAATTTTGTACACAAGTCATAAATGACATAACGAAACTATTCCAATTTCCAGAATCGGATTTCGACCCCGATATCAAACAGTCAACTCCCCGGTCAAACTTTCCAAAAATTTAACTTTCGCCATTTCATGCCTAATTCCACTACGGACCTCCAAATAAGTTTTCGGACACGTTCCGAAATCCAAAATCACCATACAGAGTTATTGGAATCATCAGAATTCAATTCCGAGGTCGTTTACACATAAGTGAATATCCTGTCAATTTTTCCAACTTAAGTTTTTAATTATGAGACTAAGTGTCTCATTTCACTCCGAAATATTTTCGGACCCGAACCAACTAGCCCGATAAGTCATAAATCAACTATAAGGCATAAACTGAGCAGTAAATGGGGGAACGATGCTATAATACTCAAAACGACCAGCTGAGTCGTTACAATATGACTGTATTTTAAAAATATTATCCCAATTTATGTGGTATATTGTCTATGTTTTTAATATGTCCCAGCAAGAAAAAACAGATTTACTTTTATCTTTTAATTTTAGCTTTAAAGAAATAATTTTTAACCACACAAATATCTATGAAACATTTTTATGATAATTTTCAAAAAATATTTCTTTTTTTCTTTCTTAAACTTACACCATCAATTACATAAACTGGGATGCACATAGTACTAACCATTAATGTATATATACATTTTCTCCAAAAATATTATAGGAATAGTGCTTGATTGAAAGGTAAAAGATCATTCAACATTATACGAGTACTTTGGTCAATTAACTTTTTTAATTTGGGTCTACTATTACTTGTAATAGCATGTAAGTTATCTTAATTTTCAGATAATCAGTTTCATTTGTTCCCAAATTGCTTAATTTCAGTCAATTATTTTTTAAGTGACTTAATAGTATGTTACTTACGCTACAAATATATAGAAAACAAACTCTTTTTTAAATAGTGACGGCTACCTTGTGAGCTAGGTGAATAGGAGTAATTCATTTGCTGGTCAGTTTTCACTTTGAAAGTCATACTAACATAATCTTTTTGATGTCATTGATTTGGACCCTATCTATTTTGACTTGTCAAGTAATATGATATTACTAATCTAACTGAATAAAGTTTGGACGATGAAATTACATAATACCTTTAATATAATTCATCGCATACCAATCCAAATAATTTGGGTAGAACTTTGATCTAGAAAAAGTTACGTAAAATTGCGTAATTAGCAATTACTTGCTCCACACTGTAGGAGTCAACATCTCTTTTTATAGGCGGATTTGAAATTTAAATTTTATGAGTTCACTCTTTAAAATATTAGCATTAAAAGGGGTAGTTCGATGAACGAAGTATCTCGCGTTCACGCAAGGTCTTGTGAAGGACCGTATCCCAAAGAAGTATGATGTAGGCAGTCTACCGTAATACAAGCATTAGTGATTGATTTTACGATTTAAACAGTAATTTATAGATCACAAAGACAACTTTATCATTATTCAAAGCTCACATTCTTAAAGTTTTAGCGTTAATTCATTATATTTTAAAAAATGTGAGCCTTTGCATAAAAAGTATTAGGTTTAGACTAACAAAGATAAATATCTTTGACATTTTGTGAACCACTTGATACTATTTGTAGATTCGCCTTGAACATAGAGGAAATGATAAGAAACTGTTTGAGGGTCTGTTGTTGTCAAAAAGCCCACAACACAACAAATTGTCTGCTGTAGATGGAATCATTAGCACGAAATTAGGTTGTTGTGCAAAATACCATCATTCATCTGATGTTATTTCACCGAAATAGAGTTAAATTAGACTTGCACCCTTTCCTTTTTTGGGAGTACAAATAATATGAGAGAGAGAAGCTCTCAAGGTAGAAATTTGAAAATAAGAATTACTATAATTATTTTGAAAGTTCTTTTGATATTCTTCTTTTCTAAGTGAGTATTTAAAGAAGACTAGTGATGCAGTTTTTTGCACAAACAAGTTTTTGAAAAGTCATCTGCAGGTAAGCGTCTAAACTAATACGTACTCTCCCATTTTAATGTATTTGATATAGTTTAATTCGGAAAGAAATTTAAGAAAAAAATAAAGATTTTTAAAATTTGTGGTGCTAAATATGTTACAACATTTTTATGGTTATAAAAACTTCTTATTAACTATAAAATCAAAAGTTTAAAATTAACTGCTTTCAAATATAAAAATGTTACCAATCTTTCTAGAAATGATCAATAAGAAAATAATACCAATTAAAATGGAGGCAGTAAGAAATATCTGGATTCAGATTTTCCATCTTAAAGTTTTGATTTTGGCAGAAAAAACAAACGAAAGTAGTTCAAAAATAAAATGTGTGTTCTTTTAACAATCATTATTGGTAATAAAAATCATAACCCTTTTGAAATAATCACACACTTACCCGAGGTATGAATATAATATACGCGGAGATAAAGTTGGAAATGAACAAAAATAATTAAATATATAGAAGCCTCGTGATATTGTCTGCTCTCAAGTCTCAAGTGGGAACATTTTACTATGGAACGTAGTAAAATCTAAAAGAAGAAGGTTAAAAACTGGTGTAGGCTGGGTTGAGTCGGGTGAATAGTTAAATTTCCTATTTTGGGCCATACATATTTTTTACTCCACACATGTAAAAAGGTACAAGTGTAATGGGCTATGTGGTCCATGGAATTTAGTTGTTACGCTGTACGTATATTTATGTCTCCTTTTTCTGTCCGTTCCTTTGACTAATTGCTTGGTCATTTGAAGTAAGAACGAGAAACATTTAACCTTGTCTAAACATGGTAGTCACCTGTTCCCATTTTCTCATCCAACCACCATGCACATTTTTTTCTGCACCCTCTCCCCGCATTGCCGTAGATGGATCTAAGATTTAAATTTTATGGGTTCAACTTTTAAGGCTTTAGCATTGAACCTATTATATATTTAAATTCATGGATTCATACATACTATTTTTATAATTTTAACAAAGTTTTACTCCGCGTCGAAAGTTGCCTATGTCCCCCGGAGCTTCCAACTTTGCTTCTTTAGTGATTTGAACCAGCAACCTTAAAAGACCGTTTCGCACCAGAAATAAGGATAATACTTTTGGGATAGAATTTAAAATTGTATTTATCCTATATTTAGTTATAGGTATTTGCTAATCCCGTGATAAGCTTTAAAATGATGAGATTAGATATCCATTTAGAAGGTCAGATAATTAATCCCATAGAATATCTCACCCCATAAAATATCCTGGTTTATCCCATTATTACACCAAACGACCCTTAGGATTTAGATGGATGATGTTTACCACTTGAGCAATCATCATGTACGCTTTCTTCCTTTATTAACTTTCTAAAAAATAGGATCATTTCATTTAGTGGAAAAGATAAGAAATTATACATTAGTATACATATAAATATTTTTTACATTATTAATGTAATTTAATTCATTGTAATATGTTATTAATTAATTTACTTTTCAAGTACTATATCAAACTTCAATACACATAGTTACATATTCTTATAGACCAAATAATATAAGAATTATATTGCCACTAATATGCACAAAACATAACTTCAAAGATAAAATGGATTCAAATCTTATTATTGTGGGGTCCATATCAGGGTCCATCCCATTGGTTAGCAATAGTTGGCAATAGCCTTATGTCTATACTATGGCAGAGATCTTTGGTGAAAGATCTTATTTGGAGCTAAAATGTAACGACCCGTCCGGTCATTTTGAGTATTACAATCCCGTTTCTTCATTTACTGTTCAATTTATACTTTATAATTGTTATGTCACTCGTCGGGGTGGTTAGTTCGGATCCGGTGAGGTTTTGGAATGAATTATGACACTTAGTTCCAAAGTTTAAAGTTTAAATTAAAATAGTGACCGGATGTCGACTTATGGGTAAACGACCTCGGAATAGAATTTTGATGATTCCAATAGCTCCGTAAGGTAATTTTGGACTGAGGAACGTGCCCGAAAAAGTATTTGGAAGTCCATAGTGGAATTAGGCTTGAAATTAGGGTTGTGCATGGATCAGATCAGATCTGATTTAGCACATTTCAGATTCGAATTTCGAATTCTATAAAATGCAATCTGAATCCGATCCTAATTATTATCGGCTTGGATCGGATTTTAAAGTTTGGATCAGATCGAATTTTTGAATTTCGGATCGGATTATTATGCCTCAAAGTTGCAAACTCATATGTATATTTTCTTTGTAAAAGAGGCAATACATTAAGAAAAATTCATGTTTATACAATTATGAGAGTACTATGGTGCCAATATAGCTAAATCCAGCAATTGTATAGGTAATAACTTGGAGAAAGATGTAAAAGAAGTACTGAATATCCGAAATTAAAGTTTAATATTTATAAATGCCCTAATAATTTCGAATTTCGGATCGGATCGGATTATAATTATACCAATCCGAATCCGAATATCCGAAATTTTAATAAACACCATCCGAAATCCGATCCAAATATCCGAAATCCAAAATCCAAACTCCTAAATTGAGCGGATCAGTTTGGATTTTGGATATCCGATCCAAATGAACAACCTACTTGAAATGACGTAAGTTGAATTTTTAGGATGTTTGACCGGGAGAGTTGACTTTTTGATGTCGGGGTTAGAATCCAGTTCTAAAAATTTTTATAGCTCCGTTATGTCATTTGTGACTTGTGTGCAAAATTTGAGGTCAATCGGACTTGATTTGATAGGTTTCAGCATCGAATGTAAAAGTTGGAATTTCTTAGTTTCATTAAGATTGAATTGGGGCATGATTCGTATTTTTAGCGTTGTTTGATGTGATTTGAGGTTTCAACTAAGTTCGTATGATGTTGTAGGACTTGTTGGTATGATTTGACGGGTCCCGAGGGGCTTGGTTGTATTTTTGGATCATTGGTTGAGAGAGTAGTAAAGTTAAGAAATTTGGGAGTTTGACCATGGTCAATATCGGGTCAAGACGACCTCTTTTCAGTGTTTTGAGTACGCGAGCAGGTCCGTAGCAATTGCGAACACTGTTCATGGGAGGTACTGTTCATTTGCAAATGCGAAATTTTTGTCCGCTAATACGAACCTGGACAGAATGTTTAAGATCTGAAAATGGGACATTTTCTATTTTTGACGAATTGGAGCTCGGGAAGAGGCAATATTTAGGAGATTTTCAAGGAAAACAATGGGGTAAGTATTCTTAACTCAATTTTAGTTAAAATACCCGAATCCATTGTTATTTTTTCCCCTAAATCACTGAATTGGGTTGAAAATGGTAGATATTTACATAGATTTTAATTGAGGATTTGGAAGCCGAGTTAATCTCAGAATTTGATAAAATTTATATGGTTGGACTCGTGTTCATATTTCATAACTTTTGTTGGGTTCTGAGACGTGGGCCCCAATGTCGATTTTTGGTTGAAATTTCGGATTTTTATGGGAAAATTATATTTTTTTATGAAATTTATTTCTATAATTTGCATTGATTGAATCGAATTAATTATGACTAGATTCGAGTCGATTGGAGTCGGAAAATCGAGGAAAAGACATTCTACTTGACTGATTGAGCGTGGTATGAGGTAAGTGACATGTCTAATCTTGTGTGGGGGAAATTTTTCATAGAATTGGTATTGATGTGATAATTGTAATATGTTGAAAGTGGCGTACACGCGAGGTGATGAGTGTGTACTCGGGCTAAATGTGGAAGATTATATTTTTAAATTGTTTAGATCATTGTTGCATATTAATTAAATTATTTGATCTTGTTATATTCTTCATCATTGATATGATTTTTTATACTTTAAATTTGCTTGGCCTTTTCCTGCTAATTGTTTTACCTATTTAGTTGAAACTTGGTTTCTTTTATTCTGCGCATTATTTGAAGGTGGAAATTTCTTTAATTTAAATATTATTAATATGAAGTATTTGATATTTTAAATTTGGTATTGAGGCAATGTATTAAAAATTTTAAAATATTAATTTGTTTACTGAGTTATTTATTCCCGAATATTTTGTGAGATTTTGTACTCATTGTGATTGAGCCGTGAGCTCCCTGTTATGAAAAATATTGTTGATGTTGTTTATTTTGGTAAATTGAAATATTTGAGCACTTGAGGTGCAGATTGTGATATATTGTGATATTGATACGCATGCGGTGGTATAAGGCCTGAGTGTTGAAACGCATTGTCACGACCCGAAATTTCCTCCTTCGGACCGTGATGGCGCCTAACATTTCACTTTCTAGGCAAGCCAACGTTAAAATAATATTAACAAAATTTAAATCATTTTTAAATTATTAATAATCAAGAAAAGAAAAGCGGAAGCAAAGTTTGTAACATAGTGAAATAATCCATAAAAATAACGGTGTCTAAATACCATCCCAGAATTGGTGTCACAAGTGCACGAGCTTCTAGAATAAATACAAATAAAGGTCTGAATAAAATAAAGCTGTCTGGAAATAAACACATAACTAAAGTAAAATAGACGGGGACTTCAGAACTGCGGACGCCATGCAGTTATACCTCAAGTTTCCTCTGAATAGCTGAAATCCGAGCAAGTCTATGGCACGCTGCTGGGACCAACTCCGAAATCTGCCCAAGGAGTACAGAGTGTAGTATCAGTACAACCGACCCCATGTACTGGAGAGTGCTGAGCCTAACCTCGACGAAGTAGTGACGAGGCTAAGGCAAGTCACTTACATTACCTATACGCAATATTAGTAACAACAACAATAATAGAAATAAATCAGGTAACTCATTTATAATAATTGAATCCAACTCAGCAGTCATAGCCAATTATCATTTCTATCAATTCTATTGCAACGTGCAACCCGCTCTCACAATATATTTACGTTCAATTTTGTTGCAGCGTGCAACCCGCTCTCACAATATATTCACATTCATATCTGTTGCAACGTGCAATCCGCTCTCACAATATATTCACATTCAGTTCTGTTGGGGCGTGCAACCCGCTCCTCGAATATATTCATTTTAATCAAGTCTGTTGCGGCATGCAACCCGATCCCCCAATATATATATATGTATGTCGACTTTTAAATAAGTCTGTTGCGGCGTGCAACCCGGTCCTCCAATATAGACTTTTAATAAGTCTGTTGCGGCGTGCAACCCGANTCCAACTCAGCAGTCATAGCCAATTATCATTTCTATCAATTCTATTGCAACGTGCAACCCGCTCTCACAATATATTTACGTTCAATTTTGTTGCAGCGTGCAACCCGCTCTCACAATATATTCACATTCANGTCTGTTGCGGCGTGCAACCCGATCCTCCAATATGAACTTCTAATAAGTTTGTTGCGGCGTGCAACCCGATCCTCCAATATGAACTTTTAATAAGTCTGTTGCGGCGTGCAACCCGATCCCCCAATATGGACTTTTAATAAGTCTGTTGCGGTGAGCAACCCGATCCTCCAATATGTTCATTATAATCAATCTTGTTGCGGCGTGCAACCCGCTCCTTCAACATATTCATTTACCAATTCTTATAGAGGAATTTCCCCAATCAATGCAATAATTAATATAAAATTATAAGACAACAAGCATACACTAATTATGATTTAATTACGAACAAACAAAGGCAAATAGCAAATTATTATAGAAATCAAAGAGAAAATATACAGTTTAATATTTAGTATGCTAAATGTAAATAACAATTAAGGCACATAATTCAAATAGCATGTAACAATTAATGCAGGAATTCAAGAATTAATATTTGACAAAGAATAGGAGAGAAACAAATATTATAACAATTAATTCATAAAATAAAATAATTTATGATTTTTCAAGTAAATACGCAAACAATTAAATTTGATGATGTATAGACACTCGTCACCTCGCCTATACGTCGTTCACATGTATTTTACATAACAAATAATTTAAGGGTTCTATTCCCTCAAGTCAAGGTTAACCACGACACTTACCTCGCTTTACAAATTCCAATCAATTATTCAACCATAATTTTTCCTTTTAAATTTGTCTCCGAAAGCTTCAAATCTATTCAAAAACAATTCAATATACTCAATACGAATCATAGGAATTAATTCCATATGAATTTACAAATTTTTCGGACAAAAATCTGAAATTCATTAAAATATTTGGCAGTGGGACCCACGTCTTAAATCTCGAAAAAACTTACGAAATTCGAACACTCATTCCGAGATGAGTCCAACCATACAAAAATTATCCAATTCCGATGTCAAATGGACCTTCAAATCTAAATTTTTCGTTTTTGGAAAGTTTTACAAAAATCCCAATTTCTTCCGTCTAAATCTGAAATAAATTATAAATATAGATTTAGATTTATGAAATACAATCACTATGTGATAAAGAACACTTACCCAGTTCGAAATGGTGAAAAACTCCATAGAAATCGCCCCTAAGCCGAGTTATAATTGAGGGTTTGTGAAAAATGGGAAAAATCCAGTTTTGGTTATGTTTTAAGTCAGAGGCGTCAGGACTTCTTCGCGTTCGCGAAGGGCTTGTCGCGTTCGCGAGTCTTCCTTCACGTTCGCGAAGGCTTTTCCCCCATGGCCTTTGCGTTCGCAAGGAATTGCTCGCGTTCGTGATGAAGGAATGATCAACCCTCCCCCAGGTGTGCCTAACACTACGCGTTCGCGAGGAGCTGGTCACGTTCACGAAGGGTAATGCCCCCATCGCTCCGCGTTCGCGAACAAATCTTCGCGTTCGCAAATAAGAAAATTCCAATAGCCCAGTTTACTCTTCGCGTTCGCGAGAGTACCTTCGCGAACGCGAAGAAGGACATGCCAGAACACCTGCTGCAGCGAAATACCAGATTTTCAAAGTCCAAAACATCCCGTGGCCTATCTGAAACTCACCCGAGCCCTCGAGGATCCAAACTAAACATGAACACAAGTCTAAAAATATCATACGAACTTGCTCGCGTGATCAAATCGCCAAAATAACACCTAGAATTACGAATGTAACACCAACTCAAAGGAAGTTTTCAAGAAAACTTTAAAACTCATATTTTTACAACCGGACGTCCGAATCACGTCAAATCAACTCCGATTCTCACCAAATTAGGCAGACAAGTCATAAATATTATAGTGGACCTATGCCGGGTTTCAGAACCAAAATACGGACCTGAGATCAATAAATCCAACATCAGTAATTTTCTAAAACTTATTAAGCTTTCAAGCTTTTAATTTTTCATCAAAATTCCATATCTTGAGCTAGGGACCTCGGAATTTGATTCTGGGCATACGCCCAAGTCCCAAATAACGATACGGACCTACCGAAATTGTCAAAATACTGATCAGGGTCTGTTTGCTCAAAGTGTTGACTAAAGTCAACTCAGTTGAGTTTTTAAAGCTCTATTTCACATTTTAATCCATTTTTCACATAAAAACTTTTCGAAAATTTTTTCGAACTGCGCAAGTAAGTCGAGGAATGATAAATGGTGATTTTTTAGGTCTTAGTACACAGAATTACTTATTAAATTTAAAGATGACATTTTGGGTCATCACATTCTCCACCTCTAAA
>AWOL01S0038678.1:6315-26912 GCA_000715115.1 Nicotiana otophora
ATGGCTGGGCTCTGTCACTACCTTTATGACAATTATGTACTCTTAGAGGCTTGTAGACATATGTCGTGTATGTGAAAGATTGTACGGCCTTGTCGGCCTATGTTTTGAGTTTATAAATGATGATGTTGGCCTATTAAGCCCGTATGTCACGTGTATATGATGATGTAATAAGAAAGATACGTTACGTTGGTACTTGGTTGAGTAAGGTACGGGGTGCCCTTCGTGGCCCATCGGTTTGGGTCGTGACACATACCTATCTTCGAGAGGCTACAAGACATTTATGATATACTTTTCATCTTTCTTTCCTTATCGTACGGCATTGATTCAGCTTGAAGCATAACCTTTTGAATTCTTTCCACGCATTCATATGCGCATGTGAGAGCTCGGTATCGGCTGTGCGCCGGCAGCTTGTGATTCCATGGTTGAAGTGCGAGATGTGATTTTGGCATGCTGGTGATGCGCCAGTCTGGAGGACTTGAGGTCGGGTTTTGATGGTAGCTTGAGCAAAGAAATTTCGATTGTGTGAGCACGTGAGTTTGGGACTTATAGGTCCGTTAGTGACCCTATTAGTGGAATTTGTGATTGAATGACTATGTGGTGAGTATGATGTAACTGCGAGATGTGTTCAGATTATTCGAATGTAACGTGAAGAGTTTACTTGAGATGTAGCAAGGACTATGGGGTGTCAGATTTCTATCTTAATTTGGCGTATGGTCTCGAGTTATGGGTGTGTTGGGGGATCTCTCATGTTGTTTAGTTACGGAGTGAAGTAGATTCTCATGTCTTGTTGATGAGTTCAGAATCGAGAAGATTAAGTAATTGCGTAGTAGTCGTGACTGTGGGAGAGTATAAAAAAATGTCAGCTTGAGGCAAGCTGGTGGGTAATCTCCTGCGAGGTGTTCTGAGGTTGTGTGATCCCTATGATGTTTTGTATAGAGTTCTCCTTTAACAGTGAATGATAATTGTGCGATTTGAGTTTAGTTAGGTTATAACAGTTGACCTGACTATCACGAGGATGAATGCGAGATTTGCAGATGATTTGAGGTATTATATGGTTTGTGTTACATGAGCTTACAAAGGATTTAGTTGAATTTCAGTGTGGGATTCTGGCAGTAATAGAGTATGGGTATCATGATGTTATTGAGTGTTTTGTTCTGTGGCTTTGAGCCAAGAGGGGGAGTATGCTATCGACTAGTTGATTGCTCGATAATGTGTTGTGTTGGTTTCGGTTCGGGGAATACTGGTGAATCAGTTATGACTTGCAGAGGTCGAGATCGAGGTTGACTCAGGTAAAGGAAATTCGGGATGCAGGTTGTATTACACTCTATGGGTATATGGGAATCATAAAATAATTGAGTGGTTATTCGTGAAGGGTGTAGTGTACATGGAGTAGGAATCTGCTCAGTTGCTTAGGAGTGTGGGTTACTCCTTTGGGTGTTGGTGTGCTAATGGGGCACAAGTCGTTCGGTCGGTTTAATTGAGATTTGAGTAGAGTAGATGACTCTCGAGAATAGTTCTAATGGATTCAATATTTATATGTAGCGATTTGAAAATTTCATGATTTGTATATGGCTAGAAACTGAGAGTTACATTGGATGGTGTCGAGACTTGTGGCATTTTTATACCGTTGTGGATTATGCATTTTAGCATCAAGAAGGTGAAGAAAACAGGTTTATGTTCACATAAGGTCTCTTTAAAGTGGGTATCTCGGTTGTATTGCTTTGTGGTTCTTAAGAGGGAAGTCAACGGCTTATGGGCCTTAGGGCGTTGTGGTTTTATACTAGGGTCTCTTGTGTGGTGAATTTTGGTTAAGGATCGTGGTGTTCCAACAAGGAGAAATATCAATTTGAAGGCAATTTGGAAGGGACTTGGAGAAATAGGACAGTGTGGTAGTAGGTTGGATTAGCATAGTATTGGATACAATCAGTTCTTTGGGTACTTATGATGTGGCTATTCTCAACAGGTGTTTCATGGAAATGCTCTTGGGTTTTGGCGACCTGCGTGGCCCGATGAGTTAGAGAGATTCAGTTCTGATATCTTGGTTGTGTGCAAATGGGTTTCAAAGAGTTCCCACTTGGGGTTTACCATGGTTCGAGGAGTATATTTCCTACTGGCGTGATGAATATGTTGTGTATTGGGATTTTCTCCAGGATGAGATCAATGGAAAGTTTCTGACTGATCGGGTATGTATTTTGGTTGTGACTCAGAGTTGATTATAAGATTCTTGTACTCTTCGCAGGATGGCATGGTAGACGCGGTGTATTGTATGGGATTGAGATTTGCTTGTGCAAGGTTACAGTTCAGTTTTGAAGGGAAGGACCTAGATTCGTAGGCAGCATGGACGGTTTCAGATAACTAGGCAAATGATATTACTAATCAGTGTGGCTTGATGAGAGTATATATTTTATAAGGGGCAATGTGTTTTGATTTATGGGCAATTCATTGGTATTACGACACTCTCCTGGTTGATCGACTACTGATATTCAAATTTTTCCATGTGGCATAGAAGAATTTTAAAAGTATTTCTCGTGGGATGATCGTGTATGAGATATGTGTTAGACATTCTGGCGGTGAAGTTGGGATCAGATATGGGATTCGTATGTTCTATGGATTTGGAGACTGGGAGTCCTCAAGAGCAGGTTGTTTTCATGGTTGTAGTCTGTGAAGTCATGGCCGAAGTTTGCTAGACGATAGTATGTGTTATGATTCAGTCATTGTGGGCGTTCAGAGGGTTATTTATCCATGTCTGGGTGCCTAGAGTTTATTTGGGGGGCCATTGGTAGGCCCAACTAGGATGGGTATTCTACGTCGAGTCGGATTGGTTGGCTCCGTACTATTATTATTGAGGGATGTGCCATTCGGTTGTTGTTGAGCTTATTCATGTTATGAAATTATCTGTGAGTTACTCTTCGATGCTATGAGGGGTTGCGATTCGTGGGTTATATGCACACACGATGTGGTTCTATTTGGGATTTATAGCGAAATTTGAGCGAGATGAGTATTTTAGTATTGCGTGATTGTTTGCGCGTTGGCTATGTTCTTTCCGGATTGTGGCATTGTGCTATTTGCTTACCGGGGTTACGGTAATGCACCTTGGGTACTTGATGTCGAATTTCGCATGGTTATTGATTTTGAGCATGGTGGTTGAGGTATTTCATATGGACTAGTGTTTGGACGAGGTCACGTATTGCAGCGGAGTTATATTGATATATGATCTATTGTGTTAGATTCATGTGTTTTGGTTCTATGGTGTGTGATAGGTTCTTAGCATTGCGTTGTGGTGGTACTTGTTGAGCTTGCAGGACAGTTCTCCCGTCTCAATCAGTTTTCTATAATTTGAGTATATTTGGAAGGTTGCTTATTGGTGCACAGATTGCACGAGTTATGGCGTCAGATTGTATTGATGTGGCATGTTACTAGAGTGGTCGTGTTGGATGAGATAAGATCATTGGACCTAGGATGGATATTATCGGAATTGATTACAGCATGCTTGGAAGGATAATATCGAGAATCGGCTTAAATTTTGCTATAGTTCTTGTCGAATGAGAGCGAATTCTATGACTGGTTGACCTGATGAATGGTTATGAGTTCTGCGTGTTTCTTTCATCATCGGTAGTATACGAAGATTTTAGAATGAGGTTTTGTTTGATACGAGGTTTATTATCGGTATTGGGTTGTTTTGAGCAGCTACTGTGATTTGAAATTATCGCTTTGAGTATTTGAATTATGTGGTACATCATATGATTACATCTTGGGTTATGGTGAAGGCTTGTTACAGCTTGTTCAGACTTATACAACGTATATATGCGAGATTCTAATCTTATAGAAATATCGGATGTTGATTCTAAGGTTTATGGGTTAGGTTGAATTAAGAAACTATAGTTATGCTGTGTTGTCGGGCCTATATGGGATAGGGTGACGTGAGGTCACCCCCAGGTATGTGCATGATAAGGTTACATGACAATTTGATGACTTTTGGAACAACTCTTGGCACATTCGAGGACGAACGTATGGTTAAGTGGGGGAGGATGTAACGACCCGACCGTTAGTTTTGAGCATTTATACTTCGCCCGGTTGTTTGAGGGCATGAGTAGCTCCGTATGATGTATTTTGATTTGTGTGAATCATCTGGTTTGACTTTCAGGTTATGCGGAATCGCATTGGAAGAAAGAATATTATTGTTGAAGCTTTAAATTGGGAGATTAGAATTTGATGGTTCCGTTATCTCCGTTGGGTAATTTTGGACTTAGGAGCGCGTCCGAATTGTGATTTGGAGGTCCGTGATTGAATTTTGATCGAAATGGCGAAAGTTTGACTGGGAGTGGACTTTTTGATATCGGGGTCGGATTACGATTCCGAAAGTTGGAGCAGGTCCGTAACGTCGAATGTGACTTGTGTGCAAAATTTGAGGTCAATCAGACGTGATTTGATAGTTTTTGGCGTCGTTTGTAGAATTTGGAAATTTTGAAGTTTCTTAGGCTTGAATCCATGTGTAATTCGAGGTTTTTGATGTTGTTAGAGGTGATTTGAAGATTCGATTAAGTTCGTATGATGTTATAAGACTTGTTGGTATGTTTGGTAGAGGTCACGGTGGGCCTCGGGTTGATTTCAGGTGGTTAACGGACTTGGAATGTGATTTGAGAACTTGTTGAAGTCTAAGAGCCGCTGGTGTGACCGCACCTGTTGAGAGGGGACCGCAGATGCGAGGCTGCAGGTGCGGTAGGTTGAGCGCAGGTGCGGAAAGGGTGGAGACCAGTAGGGGTCGCAGGTGCGATGGTTTCTCCGCACCTGCGATAGCGCATATGCGGAACTTTGGTCGCAGGAGCGGAGTCAGCCGGAGTTAGTCATTTTTGCAGGTGCGCCCAGATGTTTCGCACGAGCGAGCGCGCAGGTGCGAGCCCAGGCTCCACAGGTGCGGAAGTGCCTGGGAAGTACCTATATCAGCGGGGTCCGAGAATTTTGGCTTCATTTCATCATTTTGAGCTCGGATTTTAGAGATTTTGAGAGGGCTTTTCAAGTGGGATTCTTGAGGTAAGTTCCTTGTCTTCATTTTTCTTCAATAATTATGTTTCCCCGCTAATGTCCCACCTAGATGGTGTGTTTTTGAGGTGTAAATTGAGGATTTGATGCTAGAGATTTGGAGTGATGGTTTTGAGGATTTGAATGATCAATCGTTGTCGGATTTTGATGAATTTGGTATGGTTGGGCTCGTGATTGAATGAGATTTTGGATTTTGTGACTTTTGTCGGATTTCGAGTAGTGGGGCAAGGGGTCCGGTTTGGTCCGATTTCGGATTTTGGCTATAATTTTGTATTTTTCTTGTGGAATTAATTCATGTAGCCATATTGATTGTATTGAACTGCTTGTGGCTATAATTGATTTTATATTTGGAGGCGGATTTGAGTTGTTTTTGGTTAGTTTCGAGTCGTTCGGAGGTCGCAACGCACGGGATGGCATTTTTGGAGCATCGCTTGGCTTGTTTGGTATTGGAATTGGCTTGTTCGAGGTGAGTGACTCTTTTACACTTAGTGCTTAGGGTATGAAACCCCAAGTTACATGCTATGTGATTAATGATGAGGTGACGCACATGCTTGGTGACGGGCGTGTGGCGTGCACCCGGTGAATTATGACTCCTTTGTTTTCATGGCACTGTTTAGTGGCCCTATTTTGTTGATATCTGTGTTTTCGCCACGAGATTAAGTAACTAAACTGTGAATTATGCTAGCTATCCTGTTTAGGCCTTATGCTGATATTGTTAGGACCCATAGTGGTCGCTTCTTACTGTCATCTCACTGATTTCATTGATATTTCGTACTCAGTCATATTCATGCATTCATATCATATCCCAGTCTTAGTTGTTGTGTATCGATTCATCATATCATTGTTGTCAGGCTAGTTTCATGACATTGTGAGCCCGTGAGTGAGACTGGTGAGAGTGATGACTAAGAGAGACTGAGAGCCTGTTTCTGGGATGGATTTCCCTAGGTCGTATGGGCCATATACAGTACCGAGTACTCTGATAGTGTGAGTACATGATTCATCTTTGAGATACATGACATTGACATGCACACATTACATACATGCATAGAGATGCATTTTTTTCTCATGTTGTACGGTATCACGTCATTCATGAATTTTTACACACATTGATATGTGGGAATAGAGAGGTATTTCACACTTGCTATCTGGAAAGAAAAAGAAACATTTAATTTATTGTGAAAAGGGTTTTGGAAAATTTACTGTTTTCAAATTATCTTATATTTTATGACGATTTCGGTAAAGGATTTAGGTTTCCACTGAAAATCTAGAAAAGTGGAACTATTTTCAGAAAACTGTGAAAAAGCTGAGCATTTTTATCGCTGAGTTACTTTCTTATTTATATGCTCTACATTGTTATGAACTGCTATTGGTTTTTGGTGTTGGAGCTGACCTATGTTCCAGCTCGTCACTGCTTTCAACCTAAGGTTAGGTTTGTTACTTACTCAGTACATGGGGCCGGTTATACTGATACTATACTTCTGCACATTGCGTGCAGATTTTGGCTGTTGTTGTTGCTGTGCTCGATGCTTGCCGGATCTGAAGATGAACCTGCATTCCTATTATAGTTGCCTCTTGTTCTTGGTGGCCTTAGATTTATAAAAACTTTATTTATGTACTTTTCAAACAGAAGATGTAATTACTTCATATCAGCTTTGTAAATTCTATTCTTAAAAGCTCATGATTTGTACTACCAGTTCTTGGGAAAAATGTATAAGATTCAAATAATTCTTTTTATTCACTTGTCGTATTTATATTATTGAAATTGGATGGTTATTAGTTGGCTTACCTATCGGATTGGGTTAGGTGCTATCACGACTAGTGGATTTGGGGTCGTGACACTATCGTTGGTTGATGCGACATGAGCTTGACAAGTGTACTTTGCATAATGATGGTGGAAAAAGATTGGGAATTCTGACTACAAATATGTCACAGTCTTTCAACGGGTTATTGAAGCCTGCACGTGGATTGACTGTCACTGCCATGGTGCAGATGCCTTTCAAGCAGATGACGGAGAGGTTTGTTGAAAGATATATAGGTGCATCTTCATTGATGTAAATGGGTGTTTAATTTAGGTCCGTGTTATGTTATGGGATATGTTGGCATGTTTGGACGGGGTCCCGTGGGGCTCAGGATTTGAGAAATATAGGAAGCGAGCACAATGGCATTCATTTTTGCAGTATTACAGCGAGCGAAATATTTTTGAAGTTCGCACTGGTCTGCTTCACAACCGTGGGAATAATATACAGACCGTCAATGAAGCCAGAAAATTATGATCATGTGGAAAATGGTCAATCTATCACTTGCCATGCTCACATGCCATTAAGTGCTTTCAATATACATGTTTCACGGCAATAAGGTACGTTGATAAAGAATATAGTGTTGCTGCATACTTAAACACCTATAGTGGACAATTGCAGCAGTGAGTGCAGAGCATTATTGGCCTCCAGAACCATTTAAAATGGTGTGTAACAAGGATTATGTGCGTCAACGGCAAGTGCAAAAAAGAACGCGGATACGGAACCAAATGAATGTTGATGATACCGTTTATGTGCATAAATGTGGCATATGTTCCCAAACAGGACACGACCGCCATAAATGTCCTTCAGTGGTAATTCAGCTCTAGGTGGCAGTTCATCCAATGTGCCCCATTATCAAGGATAAACGTAGTGTTTTTTTTTGCAGTATTTTTTGTTGTACTAAATGTCTGTAAATTTTCAGTTTGCAAAATTTATGAAATAAAATTGTGTTTCCAATGAGGTTAAATCTAATTGATATTTAACATTAAAGATTCAATAAATAATTTAACATACACCCCAATAAATAAATAGCAATTTTCATTCCCTATTATCGTCACTGTCTGGCATTATTTCATTGTCACTGTCTTCATCTTCTTCGTCAACATATTGTACGCACCCTTTCGGACCGAGGGCATTGTTATCTAGGCCCCAGTTGACATTCTCGTATTTCATCGCTATAATCAATAAGACCACTTGCTTGATTTCTACAATAATATATGATTCCTACGTCCAACGTCAGTGGTAGAAATTTAGGTAGTCCCCCCTACTCGACAACTGTTGGGAAAACAGGATAATCATTATCTCTATGAATTTTTTTATTTTGTAATAAATCCCAATACTGATTCTCCGTTCCTTATATGTAGTTAAGATCATCCATTGCATGATGAACGGCTAGTGCCTTTTCCATCTCTAGAATCTCCTTCATCAAATGTCGAATCACTTGTGGTTCATATTTGTGTTTGTTTGTTTGGAAGGTTGCAGACAGTGTTTGTGGTACAACAAGCCCATGTGAGTGACATAATACTTTATAATCACATTGTTTAGAGTAAAGCGGAACCCATTGTAGTTTCTTTCCGCCAATTCACATATCTTCAGGCTTTGTAAAATGCATTTCTCCCTCAATAATGTGCCCTGCAATTTTGAGATCAATGTGTATATTGATAGGCTTATTTTTCAAGGGACGGAGAACAACATACCACTTGTCATCAACCAAATATGTATAGCAACCTAGCATATTATTTTCAAGGTAGGGATCGATTGTGTTATAACGTGCTCAATGTGGATCTTTTGAACTGCCTTTACCTTTTTGCCTCTTCTTAAACTGCTTGGAGGGTATTTGGCTAAGCTTATAAGCTGGTCAAACTAGCTTATAAACACTTTTTGGCTTATCTACGCGTTTGGTAAAATTAAAATTGCTTATAAGCCAAAAGCCATAAATTGATCTCCCCCAACTTATCAAATTTCAACATATAAGCACTTTAGATTTGACCAAAATATTTACTATTCTATCCCTAAAATACTTCTTTTTAAAACAAAACTCTTTGTATAGTTTTACTCTTCAAAACCTAAACAGTCGTTGCCTTCATCAGTCGTGCCTCTGTAACAGTAGAGGGGTTGATCTTATTGCTTCCTCTATTAGGTGGAATTCCCAACTTGGGATACCAACCTGGAGGTGACAAAAGGATCATTTACTAAGGTCAGACACAAATGTACTTGCGCTGCTGCCGAAAGAATCTAGCACCTAGAGATCTTTTGATTCATTTTGTGGTCAGCTCCCATCTACTATCCAACATATTTGCCTATTACTTCCTTATACTATACTTATTCCTTTGTTTATCATATATATGGTTCATATATTGGTGAGGCACTTCGTATACCCAAACTGAATTTTTCATATCCATATGGGGACGAATATTATCTTGTTGATGTAGGAAATTCACACATAAAGGGATATATGGCTCCATATATAGCGGATAATGTGAGATACCACCTTGCAGAATTTCGTTGAGGTGAGACACGACAATTGCGAGCACCAAATGGACATAAAGAAATGTTCAATTATTTGCATTCTTCTCGCAAAAACATTGTAGATCGAACATTTGGGTTATGAAAAGCAAGATGGTCTATTTTGCGAGATATGCCTTTTATCATATTGACACTCAAAGAGATATCGTATTGGTTACAATGGCGATTCACAATTACATTAGAAAGAAATGTAAGGTGGACAATGCATTCCAAGGAGCTGGGATTGAGAGATATGTGCCACGTGTTGATCCTGATGTTGGAAGATCCACAAGAGTCAACGTTGCAAATGAAGAAAATTAGAAAATCAACTAGATAATAATATTTGGATAGCAATTCGTAATGTGATTGCTCAAGATATTTATGATAGTTGAATATTTTAATCTTATTTATTACAAACAATACATATTAAGTTCTTGTTTCTTCTCTACAAACAATGTGTGCATTATTTAAGTTTTTTTTCTTAACTTTTGTTAATTTATACTCCATCCCTTATACTTTATGATTGTATACTTATCATAACATAAATTATATTTATAAAAAAAGATATTATCTATTCATTTTTATAATTAAAATAACATGATAAATAGGTAGAATCTATGTAGAATATAAAATTTTGAATAAAATAACGTTTTTAGTAGTGTAAATTGTTATAAGTTCATTTAAGTCATTTTAACATAAAAAGAGATTATCAACACTTTTTAATCAAATAGTTCCAGCTGCTTATTATTAATTTCAGCACTTTTATCCAAACACATAACTCCTTATTTTTTAAATCAGCTTGAACACTTAAAAGTGCTTTTCAACACCAAATGCTTATCAGCTACTCTAAATCAGCTAAGCCAAACGGGCTCTTATTAAATGTTAGTGGCATTTTTGAAATGGATGCTGTAATGGATCTTCAAAAGGTCTTTAAATACTGATCTCTTCATTCAACTTAAGAAGAACTAAACTGTACGAGCTTGTATAACAAACGTAGTGCCTCACAAATATGTACTATGTGTATTGTCATGTCGACTTGAAAATTCTATCGGTCTCAAAATGTTGTCGGACTGAAAAAGCTGGACCCACTTGTACCCTAAAGAATCACTATCACGCGCAACATAGCACCTCACCAATATGCGCTATGTGTATTGTTATGTCGATCTGAAAAAGTTATGGACCCGAAAAAACTAGACCCACGTGTACCCTAAAGAATCATTATCACGCGAAACATAGCGCCTCACCAGTATGCGTTATGTAACCTAAAATCACTCTTAGATGCCTGTAAAAACCTCGCGCATTTTAGTTATTAGTTGGGTTCTAAGAAACAAATAGAAAATCTGTCCATTAAATTTTCATTTTCGAGGATTACGACATGACTGGACGCAATGACGTACCAAGGTGTTACTTTGGCAAACGTGCTATTTAAAGCAATGTTGGTCAAATTACAATTTGGGGCACAAACGTTGGATGTGTAAACAAGTTGTAAGCTATTATTTTTAAACAATTTTTGTTAATATCATGTTAATTAATAGTCTTGTGTTATCATCCCATTGGTAGAACGAAAATCAGTGTAGTTTTGAAGAATGGTTTAATGAACCCATTAACCAGGAATATTACAAATCATGTTTTCTAAACAATTGTAATCTGACCGGTGAATACGAACTGCAGATCTTAAAACTACAAGAACAACTTGCAGCAGTGAAGGAGAAACTAAAAGAGGCAGATGGAGAAAAAAATATGTTGGAAGAGAAATTTAAGTGGTTGAAGCATAGAATAATGGGCGATAGTGACTAAACAAACACATGGATGCATTTAGTGTAGCATTTTATTTTTATGTTGTACGTGTCATGTATTATCTTTAATTGGTAAAAAATTTAAATTTATGTTAAGCTGACATAAATAATATTGCTATAATATATTTAATGTCATACATACAACTAATAATACATATCAGTGAGTCCCACAACCTGTATGCTTTAAAGCATTGGCTGGCATAAGGCGCATCCCATCCCGCCCGCCTACGCTATTAGGATCATCCTCATCACGTCGCCTCTTTATCGGAGGATGCGCTATAGCATAATCGTCAGTAAGGCTGGCAGACTCGGTAGAAGCGGCTGTTGGGCCAGCAATAACCTAAAAAATAATAATATGGTTTAGTATATGAAATAGAAAATACTAACATATGTGTTAGCAAAAATAATTAATGGTCATACCATCATCTCATCGGGCTCCTACATAACATCATCAGTCTCCGGCAAAATAGTATCGCACTAAGCAGAGTCTGTGACAGGCAATGACGAAATCTTTTAAACAATAAAAACACTTAATATATAACTAACTAATCAATGACAAAAAAACATCGAGGTGCACTGGAGTAGATGCAGTACGTGAAAGATCCTCAGCATCCCTCGGTGATGAGCCATAACTCAGTCGTCGCCCACTATGCACCTCTCGTATCGGCCAATCAACAACAACCGTCGATGGCTCTGGGAGGATCACGAAAATACTGATCCCACTCTTACAGCATAATGGTCGTGCCCGCAATCAAAAATAGAGCAGACGGGGTCATCTGCGTAGTTCCTGGCGATAGCTAAAAGCTGAATGGAGGCATATCATGAGGAGCATCGTGTGGCTCAGGGTGTTCACCCAGTTGTTCATCTATAATATCCTCCACGGGTGCCTCAACACCCACTTGTTGGGGACCCTGTCCTCGCCGACCACCACGACCTTGTGGGCCAGCCCTTCCTCTCTGGCCACGCCTGCCATGTCTACCACGTCCAGGCTCCACTGGTGGCCCATGATGGTACTCCTCGGGCGGCACATAATCCGCCTCATATCCTAAGTGCCCATCCTCTCGGGTATGTCTCAATGTGTCGGCACCAAGATCAGTAACCCGACGACCAAAGACGTGCAAAGCTGACACTCTCTCGCTTGTATGCTGCAGTATCTGCAGTCCCAGCTAGTAGAACTGATGTAAGCCAATAGCTTGCATAACATGTAAAATATTAATTACTGAAAAATTATATAATGTTATAAGTAAGTATAACAATTAAGACACGAGTGCATCATGCCTCCTGACGTATGGAATGTACCGACCACTTGCGCGATGAACGGGATTCCCGACAAGAAGTCAGGTAACGCTGCGACACCAACCCATGTACACATGCTCTCCATCCATACGGTCAGGTGGAGGGTATGGCAGAATCAGGTCATACCTCTAGTCCCAAACCACAATATGGGCCTCTAGCCGTTCCATGTATGTCTAGTCAACCCTGACACGATCATTCCGCAGGTAATATGTCTACTGCAGAGTGGGCGGAATAGGTACAAGTTGCGGGCGACCAAACTAACGAAGGACTCGCTCTGTGGCATGATGCTCAACTATGTCGAGACATATCAGTGGGAAGGAAGAGCTCCACATAGCTCGGTCGCGGGAGCAATAATCGGGCAAACCAGCTATGAGCGCATCGCTGTATGGACTCCATACGAACTATTTACTAAACACAAGAATTGTGCGTAAATGCAACACATATAAAGCCAGGCCAAGTAAACTTAAGTATATATACACCTGTGCACCTTCAAGTAAATCCAACAAATCCCTGTAATAAGGGAAATGATGTCGAGCCTCTACCTCACATGTGTAGCCTCTCCTATCATCTCACCGCCAAGCTAAAGTGAGAAACGATGGAGGTGGAGCATCCGGTGCGATCGTCCAAAGACAACTCTCATGGTTCGAAGGAAATTTGCATCATGTTTAAATTTTCGCAATAACCCATATATATTCGCGTGCATCGTGTTTTTATGTTTTGCAAGTAACTCGGGAGGTAACCGTTCTACATACTAGATCAATTTTCGCTCCGGTTTACGTTCACAACGTTCACATCCTTCGATCACCTCAAACGTAACCGATAATCAGCAATTGATTACCCCTTGTTCTATAACCGTTCAAATATCTGCCTTATACATACACAACAATCAAATTCACATTCATAGCTCCATATGAAATCATCTGATGATCACGACAATATCGCATCTAAAAATCCTTTTCGAAACATACGACCACTCTTATAACAATTCCATCGGTTTCGTTCGCCGTTGGATCCAGAACTACACACGGCCTGATTTCCGTAACACCAGGGATATGTAGGCAACTCAAGACCAGGGTTCGACCCCCATTTCATTCCCCACTCACTTTGGACAAAATTGTTCATCATTTTCCTTTACCCGACAACTCTTTCATCATTTTCGGGTAAGAGGAGCAGTTGTTTATACCCAATTTTACCCTCATATTTTTATAATTATCACATGTACTTTATTTAGAATTATTACCTAATTTACAGGGTTCATATAAGCATTTTTCATAACTTTCCATAATTTTGAAGCTTTAAAATAGCTTTTCTTGCATTTTAATTACTTGAATATGTATTAATTCCCCCTTAAAATTATTTTGTGATGACTTAATCATCCAAATTTATTATTTTTATCCACATATATGTTTCATAATATTTTAATTTATTTTATATAATTATATTTGCATTTTAAGTTATTTTACATAATTTTACAGTAATAGCCTATATGTTGCGCATATTACATTTTATTATATTATTTGTACCAAATAGCATTTTATATTTATATAATATTAAACTGTTATTTTAAATGCATCTTACGACATAGATAAAAAAATTATTATTTGTTAATTACCTCTTATAAATTATGTTTTTCGTGTATTTAATTAGTAGCCCAATTTGGAGTTATTTTCGGACTCAATCTATCAGACCACACGCCAAGCCGGCCCAATAACCCCAAAGCTCAATCCAAACGACCCCTGTGACTGAGCCGATCGCGATCCACTTCAAACGGCCTGCCACGCCTATTCTTTAATCCAGACCGTTGATATCTCAAGATCAACGGTCCACAATAATCCCACCTTTTGTAATTACATCCGCCCCAAACCCTAGACCCATTCTTCAGAGGCAGTTGCCTCTGAACCGTCTCTACGCCTCTCCTCTCTTCTGAAGAACCCTAGCCGCATCTCCCTTAATTCCTTCTTCTAATCCCGTTGATAATGGGATTCTACCATTATTTGCTAACCATATCAATGTTTCTCTGCTACTGGTCACACGTTTATGGTATTACTTAGGTATTTGCCCGATTTTGGCAAATATCATTTCTATATCGGACTGGAGTCAACCTCAATCTTGGATATTTGGACAATATTCCGTCCGCATACATGAAAAAGGGCATGATTCTTCATACCCGTTGGTCGATTTTTGAGTATTAAACCCTAACTAGGGTTTAGAGTTTGATTTCTTTCCTTTCCGATTACTTACTGATTGCATGTGATATTTTACTCATTTTGTTCATGTTTACTTGATTTATTTCCTTGTTTACTTTCTTGATTCAACACTATATAAACCTCATTCCCGTCTCTCATAAAAGGGGATTTTTTATGAATTAACTACTATTACTACCACTATTCTCACTCATTCTATACTATTCTAAGACTTTGATTTTGGCCAGTTGAAAGCCAAGGCTACCAGAATATGTTCATTAGCCTCCTTCAGTGCAAGCACTGCTCCGAGCCCACTTCGAGGCTCTTGTGAACTCTGAAGCACTGAAAATTTGAGGTTTCATTATTCTCCTACAATTGCTGCTATTCCTAGGATTTTGAGTTTCTCATTCTTTATTCGCTTTGTTTACAACGTGTTAGCACCTTATACTCTCGCAATTGTACTTCATTCTGTTTGTGTTTATGTTATGTGCACTAGTGATACTTGGATTTTCCTGAGTTAATTTTGATATTATGCCACTTCGTATACAATTCTTCTTGTTTAGCACTACTCTGTAGTTCCACTAGCTTCAATTCTGATAAGGTCTTTATTTTAACTCATATGTGGCTAGCTTTGTTGATTCATGATGCCTGCCTGATTAGTAATTAAAACCTGTTTGATGCTCGTTGCACCGTGTTTTGATTTCTTGTACTAAAACCCTTAGGAAAGTATGTCCTTGATCAGAATTACTCTCTTCCTCTTGAATACTTATACATAACTTGATGTTTCTCTGCAAATCATGTGATAATATTGTCTAAATGCTTAGCCTAATATGTTATTTTGCCATTGTTAGCCTTAATACATACACATTATAAGTGTCCAACCTAATTGATTGCTCATCTTCATGTTTAAGTATAACTGATTACTTAAGGTTTGTTGCTTATCATGAATCCATGACTTATATTCTCTTAGGGAATTAATGCATGTCCAAAATTTATTTGAATGTGTGTTTGTAAAGACTTTCATGTACAACCTTTTACCTCCCTGAAATCACCGTGTGATTATATGGATTCCCTATGCCAATATTTGTGATGACCCGATAGGTCATCTAGAGTTTTAAACCTTAATTATGTGCTTATAAACCTCAAACATCTCATTTTAGCATTTCTCGATTTGCGTGCACAATCTGTGTCTTTTCCAGGAGGCTTTATGTTAAAAATTATTAAAATGTGAAAGTGTGCCTTAAAGATCCATCTGAGTTAATTTGGGTCAATGTTTTAAGCAAACGGACCACCCAGATCCATGTTTTGACGATCTCGATGGGTCCGTACCGTGATTTAGGACCTGGGCGTATGCCCGAAATCAAATTCGGAGGTCCCTAGCTCGAGTTATGGCATTTTGTCGAATAATTTGAAGTGTAAAGATTAAATGAATTTAAAATTTTGACCAAGGTTTGACTTTATTGCTATAGGGCCACAATTTTGGTTCCGGGGCTTGGTATTTATTCATTGCTATATTTATGACTCGTCTGCAAAATATGGTGAAAATGGAGTTAGTTTGACATGATTCGGACGTCCGGTGTTAAAATAGAAATTCTAAAGTTTCATTGAAAATTTCATTTGATTTGGTGTCCGAATTGTAGTTCTAGGTGTTATTTTGGCAATTTGATCACGCGAGCGCGTATGAGGTTTTTGGACTTGTGTGCATGTTTGATTTGGAGGCCCGAAGGCTCAGGTGGTTTTCGGATAGGCTATGGAAGGATTTTAGACTTAGAATCATAGCTGAAGCCTTTGTGCTTCTAGTGTCTGCTGCAGACTTCACATTGCAAAGAAATCATCGCTGCGAGCATGGGCTGGGGGATTGGTTTCTCGCAATTTCGAGTACTCTACCGCAATTGCGAAATAGGCAGGTCCGCTTTGCGATGGGAACTGGGGGGGAGTTTGTTCGCATTTGCGATCAATTGACTCCTATCTGCGGTAGGGACCAGCTCGCATTTGCGAACAAATCATAGCAAATGCGATGATAACAGAAATGTGGGGACTTCGCATTTGCGAAGGAAATCTCACATTCGTGGGATTTGCAATTGCGAACCCCAGGACGCAATTGCAACATCTGCGCCTGGTCAAAAGCTGAGTTAAACGGGATTTTGTTCATTCTTTCAAATTTTCAAACCTAGAAATCTTAGAGGCGATTATTCCGAGAGCTCTTCTTCCCCAATTAGTTGGTATGTGATTCTAACCTATTTTCTTCAATTACCCACTACATTTTATAAGATTTCAACTAAAAATCTAGGATTTTCATGGTAGAAATTGAAGATTTGGGTAGAATTAGGGAATTTTGTAAAATTAAAATTTAGACCTCAAATTGAAGTCTAATATTGAAACAAATGGCATAAACGGGCTCGGGGGTAAATAGGTAATCGGGTTTTGGTCCAATTTTTGGGCTTGGACCAAGCGGGCCTGGGAGTTGACTTTTCCAATAATGACCTAAATTGAACATTTCTAATTCGTGGGTAGTTCTTAAGACTTATTTTGAATCATTGGTTGATAATTTGCTAGATTTGGTTGGCTCGGAGGGATTAGGACTTGTTTGCCTATTTGCTACGTGTTTAAATGTTGGGTACAACGTATATGTGAGGTGACAAGTACTTATGTGTTGTTCTTGGGTAAAGCATGCGGTTGAAACTTGTTTCTCGTGATTTATTTCCTTCTTTGAATATGATATCCATGACTAGACTAGTTTATTACTTAATTGGTCATTCTTTCTGCATTTATGAATTTATTGTGATAATTGAATATTATTGGAAGTTGAGGCTCGATATTGTGGAAACGTTATTGATGTAAGGTTATTCTTGATTATTCTTTTTCCCAAATGTCATATATCCATTGCTTCATGGTAATAGAGAGAGTGCTAATGCACGGAGGGTGATACTGTGCTGATTATTGTTCCATTTGTTGATTTATTAATAGTGAGGAAGAGAGTTAAAGCACGAAGGGTGATGTCGTGTCGTATTTATCATTTCATGATGAAATTAAGAGTAAAAGCACGAAGGGTGATGCCATATCGTATTTACCATTTTATAGAGAGATTGAGAGTAAAAGCACGAAGGGTGATGTCGTGCCATTATTACTGTTTCAAGGTGAGGTTGAGGGTAAACACACGAAGGGTGATGTCGTGCAGTTTATATTCATTATGTTTATACGTTTCAGTGGATTAAGGTTTATTGATTGTTTCACATTGTCATTCCCTATTGTAGATACCATATTTTGTACCCCTCTCGCATGTCCCCTCCCAATAGTACATGTTAAATCCTTATTCGTTGTTATGTTGTGCGTATATTTTTGTTTGTACAGGTTTAATTACGTAGGTGTCCTGTCATAGCCTCGTCACTACCTCGTCGAGGTTAGGCTCTATACTTACAGAGTACATTGGGTCGGTTGTACTTATACTATACTTTGCACTTCTTGTGCAGATTTTGGTACTGGTCCCAGCTGTACGTGAGGTGCATCAACTCATATGAGCATTTGGAGACTAGAAGTAGATCTGCTGGTCCGTAGACCTTGAAGTCCCCTTCCTCATTCCTTATTTACTGTTCATCTCACTTGAGACAGTTGTATTTATTTCAGACTCTCTATGTAGAAGCTCGTGTACTTGTGATTCTAGATCCGGGTTGTACTTGATATTGGATTATTATGCTATTTCGTACTTTATTTTAGCTTCATTTCTGTCTAATTGGTTAAATTGTTCCAAGTGTTTAAAATTGGTACAAGCATTCCTCTAACGTTGGCTTGCCTCGAAAGTGAAATGCGAGACGCTATCACGGTCCCGAAGGTGGGAATTTCGGGTCGTGACAAGTTGGTATCAGAGCCACGGGCATGCTTAGTAGAGTCTGGAGGATCGGTACGGAGACCTTTGTACTTATCTTCTAGAGGCTACGGAGTTTAGGAACAATTTCACTTATATAAGTTATGCCCTGCAGTATTATATTATGATGATGTTACGCCTCGCAGTATTATATTACGATGAAGTTACGCCTCATAGTATTATATTACGATGATGTTACGCTCCGCGGTATTAAATTACGATGATGATACACCATGTAGTATTGTACGTTGGATTTGTCGTAAGATAATTGACATCAGTTCAAGGACAAGATTATTTGGAGATTATAAGTATTATGCTATTTCAAACAAGGAAAAAGTAAATTCGTGAAGGTGAGAGGGGAAGCAAATCAAAAGAAATGAGTTTCGTCGAAGTTTGGCATTTTGGGATAACAAACGGCCCAAGCTAAAATACCCGGTATTTATGGACTAGTACCATACAAGTTATTACATGGCTATGATAGTAAGGTGTCACGACCCAAAATCCAACTAGTCGTGATGGTACCTAACCCAACCCGCTAGGTAAGCCAACTTTCAATTATCCAATTCCAATAATAATTATTAAAGCAATTTAAGTGAATAAAGATCTTAATCTTATACATCCCCCAAGAACTGATAGTACAAATCATGAGCTTCTAAGAATAAAGTATACAAAGCGGAAATGAAATAATTACATAGTCTGTTTGAATAATACATAAACAGAGCTTTTATAAATCTAAGGCTACCATAAACAAGAGGCGGCTATAACAGGAACGCTGGTACATCTTTAAATCCCGCAACCATCGAGCACATCAACAACAACAGCCCACATTTGCACGCAATGTGCAGAAGTGTAGTATCAGTACAACCGATCCCATGTATTGAGTAAGTAACAAACCTAGCCTTAGGTTGAAAGTAGTGACGAGCTTCTACCAAGGTCGGGTCCAAAATCACTAGTCCACAACAGTCCATAACAACATAAAGTAAATAATAGCAGAAGTAACTCAGAGATAAAATGCTCACCCAAATCATGATTTCAAAAATAATAGTTCTTCCTCACAAGTACATCAGTGAAAAAACAAAATCGTTTACCAAAATTTCCAAAAATATGAATAAGTTTGAAAGCAATAATTTTCAAAAAATCCTTTCAATAATAAATGATATGTTTCATTTTCTTTCCACATAATCCATGTAAAACAAATGCATCACTATGCCCATCTGTCAACAAGTGTGAAAAATCATGAATAATGTGATACCGTACAGCATGAGGAAAACACATCTCTATGCATATATGTCATGTGTGCATGACAATGCAATGTATCTTAGAGAATGTACTCTTGTACTCACACTCTCAGAGTACTCAATCCCACTGTCTCGCATTCTCTCTCACTATGCTCAGCACACTCAATCACTCAGTGCTGCACAATACCTGTTGCGATGTGCAGCCCGATCCTTATTTATAGTCGACTACGCTCTCTGGGGGTGTGTACAGACTCATGAGGGGCTCCTACAGCCCAAGCGCTATAAGCACGGATAACTCACGTGCTATAATATCATATCTGGATCCAAATAATATCTGGATTCGCAAGGCCAACTCACGTGTTGCACGGCCAACTCACGTACAATAGTATAATATATGGATCCGCACGGCCAACTCACGTGCTGCACGGCCAAATCACGTGCAATAATATAATATATATAAAGCCATCATGGCCTGCTGCGGAGTGCAGCCCGATTCCAAAAAAACATATCTTCACAATCAGGCCATCAGCCTCCCTCACTCATCAATCTCTCCAGTCTCTCTCTCATGGGCTCACAATGTCATGAGAATAGCCCAAAATGATGATATGATGTATCAATAAATAACAACAGAGACTGAGATATGATATGCAATGAAATGAATATGACTGAGTATCAATAAATAACAACAGAGATGATATGAAATGAAATTATTGGGACCTCTGTGGGTCCCAATAATACTAGCACATAGCCTGAACATGGTTTTTAATATTATTTTCAGCTCAATTTCTTTAACTCATAAAACCGCATGGAAAATGCCAAGATCATTTAACTACAAAATTTCACAGAAACAATTATGTCACAATTTTTATAGTGCACGCCCA
>AWOL01S0038679.1:0-10689 GCA_000715115.1 Nicotiana otophora
TTGACCCATAGTGAGTGTCAAAGTCGACCTCTCGTCACTACTTCTTCGAGATTAGTCTTGATAATTACTGGGTACACGTTGTTTACGTACGCATGCTATGCTTTCTGCACTTTTTGTGCAGAATCTGAGATAGGTACTATCGGAGGACCTACCGGCGCGCATCCACGTTATCCAGAGACTTAGTGGTGAGCTGCCTTTCTGAGTCGTTCTGCAGCAACTAATGTCTCTTATTGTATTTGTATTCTGTCTACTTCATTTCAGACAATATTTAGAATTTTGTATAATCTACTAGATGCTCATATACTTGTGATACCAGGTCTTGGCACACACTAGTAGAATTTTTGGATTTAATTATTTTACTTGAGTTTTAATTTATCTTATTTCTCACATTGTCTTAATTTTTGCAAGTACTTCGAGTTTTATTAATCGGATCATTTTTAAAGAAATGAATATATGTTTAAATCATTAGTTGGGTTGCCTAGCTGGGCTGTTGGGCGCTATCACGACCTATAGGTGAGTTTGGATCGTGACAGGCTGCTTGGAACCGCACTTGTAAGCTCTTTGTTTAGGATTTCCTTTTACTAAGTATTTTTCTATAGCCATATTGATCCTCCATCCTTCGTTTGTTTTAGCAATTCAATGGATCCCACCGGTGATGGAAGGCTTAGACCGGTGGGTTCAAAAGATCTTGGATGTCACGACTCCCGAAACTCGTTTGTGGAAAGAACTGGCCCTTAAATATGGGTGGAAGGCCAAAAATTATAATAATTTTAACTTACTTTGCTTCCATTGTTTTTTGTATATGGAGAACTTGGTTGAACCCCTGTGACTTGTTCACGAAATTAGGTCTACCTGCGGGCTCTGTTGCAGTCCATGAGGAGGACGCCTTGGCTGATCCCACTGATGCAACAAGGCTACTTCAGGAGGCACTTACTCGAACAGGTATCTCCAGGCCTGTTTTGGGTGCAAACACTTCTTTATGGAGTTCCCGGCCAGAGGATAAACAACCGAAGAGAAGACGTTCCTCCGCGGCCGGGGAAAAGAATAAGAGGGTAAAGATTGATGCCCCCGAATCATCTCCAGTGGCGATGGTGACTGGTCTTCCTTTCGGGCTGGTCATAGACACGGTGATAATTGATGATGATGAAGACGCTAGTGATGAGGGAGATTCTCTACATAGAAGACAACGATTCGCATCATCTCAACAGGATGCTCGACCTGTTGAGAGAGTTACACCAACCGAGGACGATGCCTCGGCACTTTAGGGAGAGTATGATTTGGTAGATAATGTCAACTCCTATATTCAGGCCCCAATTGTTGTGCCCGGTACTGCGGGGCTGAGTACCGGGTCCTTGCCGTCTTTGGTTGGCGAGCATCAAACAACCAGCACTGTATTTGATGCAGCTGCTTCTCACTCTCCATTAGTTTCATCTCTATTTTCACCAATACCAGCAACTGCTACATCACTTCCATCTTCATCCACTCTTCCACCAGCAGTTGCTACATCGCCTCCACCGGCCGTACCTGACCATGAAGAGGGTGTTCCTCTTCCACAGTCCCCAGTTCATGGGAATTTGGGGCAAAATTATACTGCCCCTTCTGAAGATCCATAAAGGAGGAGGAACGTTACTCTTGCGGTCTCTACCGGATGCAACTTACTATCCATGCTGGTGGAGCTTGCTAAGTACTTGAAGACTTTGGCTTTAGAGAAATACTGGGAAAAGATTTAGGCACTCTCGGGAGAGTGTTTGTTGAACAACGCCATGCAAAACACCGCAGTGGTACGTTCTTTTCTTCCTTTGTTATTTCTTCTACTTTTGTATGATTGTATTCTAAGTTTTACTTCTTCTTGTTTTGTCGGCCAACTTTCTTGCTTCTTGGGGCCTTCAGAGGTTGATTCGTGAGAAGGAGGAACTTACTTCTGAACAGAATCAACTTTTGGTGGAATGGGACCGAACTATTCTCCGCATCTCAGAACTGGAAACCAAAGCTACTGAGGTCATTGTTTTAGAAGCTCGTTTGTTGCAAAAGCGAGCAAGATATGGTAACCCTTAGCCAAGAAATTGGCCCGCTAAGGGTTATATTTGATGAATCCAAGGCCAAATGGGCTGAAGTCCAGGATGCCATTCTTGCTGCAACCGAGCTCGAGGTTGCCTCCGTTGAAAGAGTGATTAACTTAGAGGCGGCCTTGAACTCTAAAATTGAAGACCTTGTTGTTGTAGGGGCGAACGACGCCCATCTAGAAGAGCAGTACAAGAAAACTATCGAGTATAATAAGCTCTTTAGTTCAATTGTCTGCGACCTTAATGTCAGCCTCAAATCTGCTAGGTCCGCCCGGGAAAACATTTCTGATGAAGTAACCCAACTCAAAGAAGAATTCAAGCATCGAGAGGCTTCCCTCGTTGTTGAAAAAACTTACGCCACTTACAGCATGAGGATAAAAACCTTGGAAGAGTCCAAAGTTGGTGTCATTGACTTTGATGCCGAAATTGCTAAGGCACGCGAGCTTGAGTTAGCTGCTAAACGTGGACTCCCATCGAGGTCAGATGTACCTGGACCTTCTGGTTCTGGTTTCGGGAACTGAAGAAGAATCAGAAGATGATGATGTCGAAGACCAAACTAATTAAAATATTGATCCATTGGTGGACCCACCTACTTCTCCTGGGGATACAGACACTTCTCTTCCTCCTGGTTTCGGAGGCACTACAGTTTAGCTTTTCTTTTCTTTTACCCATTTTGTACTTTTACCGTTTTGGCACGTTCTTGTAAATAAAGATATATTTTTGCTCAAGTATTGTTTGAGTCTTACTTTCGTTTGAATATCCATGCAAGTCTTTAACCTTTGCATTTTCTTAAGAATTCTACGCACATTTTTCTGTTCGCGCTTTACTATATGTAGTCTCGGATGTATTTCCCTTGAAACACTTTGGTTCCGAGCATTATCCCTTTTACGTGAGAGTTTCTACAAGTATTTGAGCAAGTTTACTTTTTGCGTCCATTCGTGTATGTCTTCGGGTGCATTTTTCCTCGAAGGCATTTTGATTTCGGGCATAAATTCTTACAAAACCAACCCTTTAACGTGAGGGTTTTCATAAGTATTTGCACAAGTTTACTTTTTGCGTCCTTTCATGTATGTCTTCGGGTGAATTTGTTCTCGAAGGCATTTTGATTTCGGGCATAAATTCTTCCGAAACCAACCCTTTAACGTGAGGGTTTTTATAAGAGAGGGCCCTCTTTTGTTTACGGCGCTCTTGAAGAGGACGTCTCATATTCATTACAGCACTAACATTTGAAGTACTTGTTTAACTTTCAAATGACAAAGTTAGTTCATCGTTCAGACAAGAAACAAGATAAAAATAAAAGGATTTCTTTTCATATAATTCCTTCTATTTTCAAAAGTATACAAGCATTTATTATGCTACGAAACTGCCATTACTTGTGGCTAACACTTATTATGCTAAAAAGAAATTGTCATTACTTGTGCCTATCTTGTACAACTTGTTTCTACGGGGCTGGCTGCGCAGTCCCCGATCTCGATGATGCATTTTGTTTCCGGATTTTTGTTTCTCGGCTGACATGGCAGTTAATGTAGTCGTATCCTCATAGCATTCCCCCCTAGTGTTCGAATGCGAAGAATGCGAATTGGAAAACTGGAAGTCTTGTGTCTTCAAAGATCCCATCAATGAATTGCTAGATAATTCTTAAGTCGGAAACATACCTTATTTCCCCTTAGGAATCTATGCTATCGAGATAAAGAATATCTAACAATCCTCTAGCGGTTTGTGCTCGTGAACGGTCGGGTAACCTCTGTACGGTAGCAAACTTAACTTCCCAGTGGAAATTTGCTATCGAACCAAAGATTATCTAACCGTCCCCGTGTGGAAGCTTGTTTGTTTTCCTTGATATCAAAGGTCTTATTGTTGTTGTCTTCATAGTATGTTTTCTATTGCTGCCTCATTAAAAACCTTGCCAGAAAAACCCAATTGGGACAAAAACTGAACGAGGGAAAAAGAGTGCAGCACATACTTTCCGCTTGAGTAATGTTCATCAGCAATAATATCTTTCGAGGTGTGCCACGTTCCAGTTGCTTGGGAACTTGTCTCCATTATGGTTCTCCAACTCGTATGAACCTTTCCCAGTGATAGCTGAAATTCGGTAGGGACCTTCCCACGTTGGACCTAGCTTCCCTGCGTTCAGCTCCCGGGTATTTTGGGTTACTTTCCTCAGAAACAAATCTCCTACTTTGAAATAACGGAGGTTGGCTCTTCGATTATAATATCGCTCCATTCTCTGCTTTTGAGCTGCTATTCTTGCACACGCTAAGTCCCTGCGTTTCTCGAGCAGTTCCAAGTTGATTAACATTGCTTCGTTGTTCGATTCTTCATCTGGCCAAAAATATCTCAAAGTGGGTTCGCCTACTTCCACCGGGATTAGGGCTTCATCACCGTACACAAGAGTTTCTCCTGTGCTCGATTTGGTCGTTGTTCGGTAGGCCCATAGAACTCCGAGCACTTCTTCGAGCCACTTGCCTTTTGAATAATTACTTTGTTTGTTGACTCCACTTGACCGTTTGCGTTCGGATGATAAGGAGAATATGTGATCCTTTTTATCTTCAAATCTTCGAGGAACTTTGTAACTTTTGCACCGATAAAATGTGGACCATTGTCGCATGCTATCTCTTTTGGTATTCCGAATTTGCAAGTTATATTTTTCCAAAGAAAATCCACCACTTCGCGTTCTCCGATCTTCTGATAAGGACCTGCTTCTACCCATTTAGAAAAATAGTCAGTCAGAATTAAAAGAAACCTTACTTTTTCGGGAGCCGGTGGCAGCGGTCCGACGATGTCCATCCCCCATTTTATGAACGACCATGGGGACAGAACTGAATGTAAGAGTTTTGCCGGTTGGTGTACTAGTGGTGCGTAGCATTGACACTTATCATATTTTCGTACGAAGCCTTTGGTATCTTGTTCCATGCAAGGCTAGTAATATCCTGCACGTACCAACTTCAGCACCAAAGAATCTATGCCCGAGGGATTGCCGCATGTCCCTTTGTGGACTTTTCTCATGACAAAGTTAGTTTCTGACGCTCCTAAGCACCGGCCAGCGGGCCTTGGAAGGATTTTCTATGCAATTAGACTCTCTTAAAGCAATAATGTGCAGCGTTGGAACGTAACGCCCGTGATGCTTTGGGGACTTCGGGCAACTTCCCGTGCTCGAGATAGTCGATTATTTCATTTCTCCAGTCCCAGACCAGACTAGTCGAATTTACTTCATAGTAACCATCTGTATCCATGACTGAGTTCATCAGTTGCACTATCGTCCCGGTCTCCGATCCCTTTATTTATGTTGATGATCATAAGTTTTCTAATGCATCCACTTCTACGTTATCCTCCCTTGGGATATGAGTAATTGACCATTCCCGGAATCGTGCCAAAAGAGCTCGGACCTTTACCACGTACTGTTGCATACGTTCTTCTTTGGTATCAAAGATCCCGTAGACCTGATTTACCACCAGTTGTGATTCACATTTGATTTTGATAACCTCAGAATCAAGTCCCCGGGCTAATTCTAGCCTTGTAATCAAAGCTTCATACTCTGCTTCATTGTTAGTTAAAAGGATCGTTCTGATGGCTTGCCATAATATTTCCCCTAAAGACGTGATTAAGACTATTCCGAGCCGGGACCCTCCGTCCGTAAATAAGATTCAAACCCCCGATGTCGATTCTGACACCATTACTACCTCTTTGGTTGCCAGAGGCAGTAGTGCCTGACTAAAATCGGCCACGAAGTAGGGGTGGGCAAAATACCGACCGAACCGAAAAAACTGACCAAATCGTAAACTTTTGATTTTTTCAGTTTTGGTTTTTTGGCTTATTCGGTCAGTTTGCGGTTTATGTTTTCTATAATTTCGATGTTCGGTTCGGTGCTCGGTTTTACAACTTTGGTTTTCGGTTAAACCGAAAAACCAAAGTTTTCATAGAGGACATAGTTTTCTCGAGCATGTCTGTCCGCTTTCAAACAAATATAGTAATATTTCTATTCAGAAAGGTCTACTAAGACCTTTAGATGAAAACTCATGCAGTATTCTTCATTGAATCATTGCACATTAGAATAAACTAAGTAGACATAGTTTACATCAAAATATATATTGTTATAAAATAACAGAAGGGTGCTGAACATTTTTCTAAGAGGGAAAACTAGGAAGAAACAAAATAGAAATTATACAAATGTAATATCATATCCATATCTTTACGAGAATCATGCATTGTCATGCTACATCGTGTCAACACGGAGGAATTAAAATCATTTCTACGACCAGACTCTATTTCGAATCCACCCTTGCACTACAAAAAACTTCACATTACGGACACTGCAACCTTCAAATGTTATATTCTAGAGTCATTTCATTGATCTGAACATGACTTTTGGGTCAATAATGGTCATCTACATATGTAGATATCGCTTCAACCTAACGGCAATCACAACTTACCTCGCTATGTCCTGCATAATGCTAACCCCATAAATACATGTCACGCCTAAGATCTTCCTTAAAGAAACACCAGAGTTAATACACCTTAACTTATAAGTGTGTCTTGATTCTGCAACCTATAATTCCAAAATATCATAATATGAAGGCTAGTATAGTTGAATGCAACTTTCTCGTTATACTGGCAATCACTTGATGTAATTTGTTCAAAACCGACCGAATTGAACCGAAAATCGACCAAACCGAATTAGGCAAAAACCGAATAAACCAAACTAATTTTGGTTAGGTTATTGGTGCACCAAATAGAAAATCGAAAACTGAACAAACCGAACTTCATAAAAACCGAACCGACCGACGTCCACCCCTACCATGAAGTCAGCCAAGACTTGCGACTTAATTACAGTCCTTGGTTTATATTCTATGTTGAACTCACTCATTTCAATGACCCATTTGGAAAATCATCCCGAGAGCTCGGGTTTATGAAGGATTTTCCGTAAAGGAAAAGTAGTCACCATAGCTATCGGGTGACATTGGAAGTAGGGCCTCAGCTTCCGAGCGGCGACTACGAGAGCTAAGGTCAGTGTTTTCAAATTTGGGTAGCGAGTTTATGATCCCGTTAAAATTTTGCTAATGTAATAAATGGAAAATTGCGTACCTTTGTCTTCCCGGACTAAAACTACACTTACTGCAACTTCTGAAACCGCGAGGTAGACTAGCAATGTTTCACCTGCTTTTGGTTTTGAGAGCAATGGAGGGCTTGATAAGTACTTCTTTAGGTCCCTTAGAGCCTGATGGTACTCCGGTGTCCATTCAAAAATATTTTTCTTTTTGAGCAGTGTGAAGAAGAGATGACATTTTTCCAACGACCGGAAAATGAACCTGCTCAAAGCTGCTAATCTTCCTGTGAGCCTTTGGACTTCTTTTACGTTCGACAATTGTTCTGGGATATCCTCTATGGCCTTGATTTTGCCGGGGTTTACCTCAATTCCGCTTTGTGAGACCAGAAAACCCAGAAACTTACCAGATTTGACCCCAGACGCGCACTTCTCGGGATTAAGTTTCATGTTGTGCTTCCTCAGGATGTCAAATGTTTCTTGCAAATACTTAAGGTGGTCACCTGCATTCAATGACTTAGCAAGCACATCGTCTATATAAACTTCTATAGTATTTCCTATTTGCTTTTTAAACATCTTATTTACGAGTCGTTGATAAGTGGCTTTGACGTTTTTCAACCCGAAGGGCATCACATTGTAACAATATGTACCGAAATTCATTATAAACGAAGTTTTTTTCTGATCTTTCGGGTTCAGCTTGATTTGGTTGTACCCGGAATAAGCATCGAGGAAACTCATTAACTCGTGCCCGGTCGTGGCATCTATCATTTGATCGATATTTGGCAGTGGAAACGAGTCTTTCGGGCATGCCTTATTAAGGTCTTTATAGTGTACACACATGCGAAATTTATTGTTCTTCTTCGAAACTACTACTATATTGGCTAGCCAGTCTAGATACTTGTCATGACCCTAAATTCCTATCGTTGGGACTGTGATGGTGCCGAACACTTCACTTGCTAGGCAAGCCGACATTAGAGAATTATTAAGCCAATCCTTATTCAATTCAGTAAATAACAGCAAATAATCTAAAATGAAATACAACGAGTGCAGGATGATATGGAAATTTCATTAATTTCTTCCACCCGGATCTGGAGTCACAACTCATGAGCTACTATGATTTACTACAAACAGAGTTTGAAAAGGGAAAATACACTACTTTGAAGTAAGGAAACACTAAATGATAAACTAGGAGGAGACTCCAGGGTCTGCGGACGCCAGCAGATCTACCTTGGGTCTCCTGACAGCAAATCCAAGTTGCTAAGCCTCACGATTAGCTAGGGCCGGTACCAAAATCTGCACAAGAAGTGCAGAGTGCAGTATCAGTACAACCGACCCCATGTACTGGTAAGTGTCGAGCCTAACCTCGACGAAATAGTAACAAGGCTATGACAAGACACTCACATGATAAACCTGTGTAGATAACTGTATATGTACCAGAAAACAACAATAATAGCTAAACATGTACTATTGGGAGGCGGCATGCTAAAGGGGCACAAGATATAAGAGATACAACGGGAATAATAATTGGAACAGTCAACATACTTTTAACCAGTGAAAATAACTGAACACAATGAAGAAAATTGCACGGCATTACCCTTCGTGCTTTTACTCTCAACCTCACAATATAAATCATTAAATACGTCACGGTATCACCCTTCGTGCATTAGCTCTCATAACATAGCACGGCATCACCCTTCGTGCATTAACACTCACAATATGGCACGACATTACCCTTAGTGCATTAACACTCATAATATGGCACGACATCACCCTTCGTGCATTAACACTCTCCCTTACCACATAACAATGGACAAGTAATAGCAGGGAGATAGAATCAACAAGAACAAGCCTTACTTCAACAATGGTTCCACACTACCAATCTCAACTTTAGAATCAAAACTCAATTATCACAAAAACCCCATAAACACGATAAGAACGATCAATTATTGAGTAAGTAGTCTAAGAATGGATAATAAGATCAAAGTAAGCAATAAACTGCAAGGAACAAGTCCCACCNTCACCCGCATGTTTTACCTGACAACAATGCATAAGTACTCGTTACCTCACATATACGTTGTACCCAACATCTAAACATATAGAAACTAGGCAAACAAGTCCTAATCCCTCGAGTCAAGGTTAACCACGACACTTACCTCGCTTTGCAAACAAATTTCAAGATTCCAATACTCTTTTGCCTCACGAATTCGTGTCCAAAAGCTTCAAATCTAATTACAAACAATTCAACATACTCAACAAGAATCGTAGGAACTAATTCTACATGAAATTATAAATTTTCCGGAATAAAATACGAAATTTATTTTAAAAATTAACTGTGGGATCCACGTCTCGAATCCTAGAAGAACTCATAAAATTCGAACACCCGTTCCGATACGAGTTCAACCATACAAAAATTATCGAATTCCGACATTGGATTGTCTTTCAAATCCTCAATTAAAGTTTTGTTTGTAGATTTCTACCATTTTCAATCCAATATTTACCCATTTGTACTCGAAAATATCCCCATAAATCTTATTGGTACATCCATGTATAAATAATACTCTCATACCCAAGAATCATACTCCTAATCAACCATCTTCTGCCCAAATTCAAAATTGAGAACTAGGGTATGGAACCTTACCTCTTAGATGAAGAACTTGTGAGATTTCCTTGTTAATCTTCCAAGATTTGAGCAAGACTTGAAGAATAATTAGCCTAGGGTTTCCTCTCTCTCTCTCTCTAAAATACTCTCCATTCTCTCTAAAATATCAGAATTTTTGCTCAAAAATGACCCTTTGCGTGTATTTAATGAAATTGGGTCGGGTTGTAAAAACCTAAAAATGAAGCTCCGGTACAGGGTCTGCGATTGCATAATCGATATGCGGACCGCATATCGGTCGCATAATTGGTGTCCAAAACATGGCAAAAATTTTCCTGGGTCTGCGGTCACTATGCGGCCTGCAGACCTGTTCTGCGGTCGCATAATGAACCGCAGAACAGTTCTGCGGTCGCATAGTCGACGGCAGAATGGCTTCCAAAATTTCCCCTCTCCAGCCTCACTCTGCGGCCATTATGTGGTCCGCAGAGTGATTCTATGGTCGCATAATGGACCGCAGAAATGCATTTCTTTGCCAAAATATTTTTCTTTATTCTCTCGCAAAGATTTTTATACAAACCCCCAAACACGTAAGCCTACTCCGACACTACAAAACCTTAAACTCATTTGCGAAATTTTTTGGGGATTTTCACTCAAGTACTTTGAAAGTTTTCCGGAGTGTTACATTCTCCCCCGCTTAAGATCATTCGTCCTCGAATGAGGGTCAAAATCAGTCATTAGCATTCAATGTGGCCCAACTGTTGGTTCACACATACCAGTAGTTTCGAAATTTCGCTAACTTCCTAAATTTCCAAAACTTTCGCCAGAGTCTCTCTTGTAACTGGGCATATCCACCTGTCAGAGTAACACCAAAATAACCCCTAACAACACATACGTAATCCAATCAACGTAACACAACATGAAAACAATACTGACAGTGGCATCATAAGCAATATATTACTAGGAAAGGAACACCATTAACACCAACTATT
>AWOL01S0038688.1:11052-26366 GCA_000715115.1 Nicotiana otophora
ATTATTTTAGGGACTTTTGACATAATTTAGACCTAAAGAGGCTAAGGAGGAGTTGGAGAAACAAAAGCACAAGGATTTCATCGTTCAATCCTCACTCATGACCCGAGTTTGGACCATTTTATGTTTTCCCATACTTAAACATATTTGTGATGAGTTGCTCCATATTTATGGAGTAGTTACCTTTAGGGTTTGATGGATTTGGTGTATTGATAATTGTTTGTGGATTATAACTCTAGTTTTATGTATTGAAGCATTTTTTGGATAATTTAATCATTGCATCTACATTCACTTGTTCATGTAATCGAGAGAGGCATAATTTGTGATATCATTACATTATATTATTGGTTGAGTTCATTAATTCTTCTTTTTAATCGGAAGAGGCTAGTTGAATTATTTATTAAATCAAGTTAGGAGAATAATCGGAAGAGGTTTTCCTAAATACCAATCCATTACGCATTCTTGCATATCTTCACGTGCTTAAATTGGTTCATCTTGAGAGGTTAATACTTAATCGAGAGAGGAGTTTTTGACGAACGTTTGAACTAATAATCTATTGAGTTCGAGAGACTCAGTTGAACATTAGAAGAGAATTATCTAAAGTTAAATCCCAAATAATTATCTTGCACATATCCTGTCAAAACAATATCTTCTCCCACTGATAACTTTCTTTGCTACTCGTTGTTACGATTGTCACTAGTCAATAGCTTTAGATTCTTAGTTAATTTTACTTCTTAATCATATAAATCTCAATCGATGATCATCTTGGATAGAAATCAAGCTAGAAACTACAAAGACATTATTTAAATCTAATCTATGTGGATACAATATTATATTATACTATATTCGACTAACTAGCATATTTAAGTGTGTGTTTTGCACTTTACAAATTTGCCAAAATGATAAAACTAGGAGCGCATTCAAAACATATAGGACCTTCTCATAAAGTCAATAAATGACTCAAGTGCGCCTCCACACGTATGCATCAAATGGCACGCAGGCAGACAGTTTCAAATTAGAACATGTTAAATTCATTAAGTCCTACAAACATGGTCTCTATGTGATTTTGGTTTCCAATATTGTACAGGCAACACTCCAACTTTAGACTAACGCATTGGCAGATTAAAGGTGTTTCAGGTCCTATTGGAATGTTCTCTAATTGTTTGTATAGTGAGGTGGTGCAGCTATTTGAAAGCTCAGATTTAACAACGCTGATTTTATAAACATGCTTCTTAGGCAGGTAACAGTATCCTATAGGAAGGATTTCTAATGATTGATAATAAAATCTGATTTTATAACACTTCATTTCTATAGGCATGTTATCTAAGTGAGGCAGTACAACGAAGTAACAAAAGTAGTCAATTAATTAATTAAGATCCTACAATCATGATATCATGGTGGGTAGTGCAGTAAAAGAAATAGAAGCGACTGATTGATTGATTAGTTGAAGCCCTATAGACATGTTCTAGATTAGCAAAGCATGTGTTATTGCATACTATAGGCATGTTGTCTATGTGTGCAGAGTAGTAAATTGGGCCTGAGAAACTACAATCGGCTGGGCTGGTAGTTCCCCCGGTGTCTGAAGTCCCTGTACCACCTGCTCTGGAGTACGGGCTATGGGAATCTTAGTACCTCCCCTGGCCTGCGAAGTGGCTAGTGCGGCCTGAACAAAAACCGCCTTAGCAAGGCTAGTGTAAACATGACAGTATCCGTGTCAAAGCCTTCTGAAGGCCTAGAATCACAATAGGCACAAGCTGGTCCAACTGGCTCAACCATATATGGAACCTGCTCCTGAGCAGGAGCAACTGGTGGGTCTACAGGTGCTGCTCTAGCTTCTGTACGAGCTGCACCTCAGCCTCTACCATAGACTCGGCCTTTAGTGGACCTAGCTGGTGGTAGTGGTGGCCGTCCGCCTGATCTGGTAGCACATGTCCTCACCATCTGTGAGAGAATAGAATAACAAAAGTTTAGTTCCTGGAATTAACAAATTCACATGACAAGAATACAAGAATGTGAAGTTTTCCTAAGGATTCACCATCCTCTCAAACATAAGTACAAACGTCAACATACCAATCCGCAAGACTCTACTAAACATGCTCATGACTCGTGAGACCTATGTAACATAGGCTCTGATGCCAACTTGTCACGACCTAAAATCCCAAGTGTCGTGATGGCACCTATCATGATACTAAGCAAGCCGGTAACTCACACATACCAACATCGTGAAATTTAACATATACTGAAATATGCTTAAGTAAGTAAAAGTCTCATAAAACTGAATGAAAACATCACATCTCAATACATAATTTCCCAAAACTCAGATGGCACTGAGTACATGAGCATCTATAGAGTAACAAAGTGTGAAAAAACACTGTCTAAGAGAGTAGAATAGTACAAATATAACTATATGATAAAGGAGGATAGTAAAGGACTACGGATGCCAAAGCGACTACGTCGAGAATCTCTGAACTGAATGATAGCTCCAAACCACCCACCACCATACCCAGAAACACCTGGAGCTGCACACGAAGTGCAGGGTATAACGTGAGTACAACCAATTTAATAAGTAACAAGTCTAGCCTTTTGGCTGAAAACAGTGACGAGCCTCACACGTAAAGACCAATTACAAAAATACAGTACAAAAATGTAGACATGCTTTCAAGTTTAAGAGTTAAAGCTCAAACATGTAAGATATGTCAAATGAAATGAGAAATAATACATCACGATATCTACATATCAGTTATGTATGCCAACTGAAATACAAAAAATTGTGATGAAATCTTATGCATACTCACAGAGGTATCAATCACTCAGTCCTCGCATGAACTCCATCCTCACAGTTACTCATTCCTCACAATCACTCCATCCTCACAATCACTCAATCCTCCCAATCGCTTGGCACTCACTCTCGGCACTCGCACTCACACTAAGTAGGTAGTTGCACTCACTGTGGGTGTGCAATCTCCGAAGGGGCAGCTCCAGCCCAAGCGCTATAATAAGCCAATCATGGCATGAATCAGTAAAGCCTACTATGGTGTGCAACCCGATCCCATAAATATCCTTACAATCAGGCCCTCAGCCTCACTCAGTCACCAATCTCTCCAGTCTCTCGGGCTCACAATGTCATGAAAATCAGCCCAAACAATGATGATATTAAGTATCAATAAATGGCAACAGAGACTAAGATATGATATGCAGATGATAGATGTGACTGGTTACATGATTGAAAATTAAGCAAGTAATTTAACACCAATACGACCTCTGAGGGTCCCAACAGTACCAGCATATAGTCCAAGCATGATTTCTAACATGAATCCAATTCTCTAACTTCATCCGAGTTGTCCAAAACACACCCAAGCCACCCGGGGCCCCGTCCAAATGTACCAACAATTCCGTAAACATATTGTGGACTTACTCAGAGCCTCAGAACACATAAAACAAGACCAAAATAAAGAATCTCACCTTAGAACCTCATTAATCAACTTCTAATCTTCAAACTCATTTCAAGAAACTCCTATCACGTCGAAACATACTTAGACAACTCAGAATTACGCCAAATTTTACGCATAAGTCATAAATCACAATACAAAACTATTACACGGCTTGGAATTACAGATGAACATAGATAACACCAAAATCAACTTCAAGTCAAAAAACCTTCAAAATGCCAACTTTCAACAATAAGCGCTGAAACGCTCCCGGGCCACCTGAAACTCAATCCGAACATATGCCCAAGTCCAAAATAATCATACGAACCTATTGGAACATTCAAATCTCAAAGGGATGACTCAATTCAAACTTGGCCACCTTAGGCACGTTGTATAATACGAGGAACCCCTACCTTAAGGGAGTTGCGAAGTATTATCTATGTTGCACAGGGTGATCCTTTAGGCTAAAATACATAATACCCCCTACCCTTTCTTTATCTACTGGTTATCTACACTTAGTCATTTATATAGACCAATGTAGTAGTATCCTTGTAATCATTAAGGATTTGTACCAATACTCATGTGTTATGATAAGACTCTTTGACTTTGATATTTCCCTTTGTTTATTTGATCACCTCGAATAATCACATAATCCACATAGTTCATAATTCGGTCGGGACTCACAGTTTTGGACCTTGAAGAGTGCCTAACACCTTGTCTTCAAAGTAACTTGAGCCCTTACCCAATCTTTGGTGACACGGACTAGTCAAATAGAGTTATTCGCAAATAGGTGCCCTAACGAACCTTAAAATCAATAGGCGGTGACCATTCTCTTTTAATGCCTCCTTTAAAAGAGTTGTCACACGTCAAAGCCCGCTTTCATGAGAAAACGGGGCCCAACAGAATGGCGACTCTATTGCGGATATACTTAGGCTCTTACCATAACTGTAACACCCCAAAAAATTTCAAAGTACCTTAAGTGTAAAGCCCGGTAAAATTTGCCAAGCAAATAATATTTCATGGTGTCGGACTAGGCTTACATGTTGAGGATTAAAGAAATTTTTCACGGCAAGCGTGCGAGCTACGGCTCGGACGTTTTGGGTTGAACAATGCACGGGAAAGTAAAGGAATATTTTTGGCAGAAAAGTGCATTTATGCGGTCGATTATGCGACCACATAATCACTCTGTGGGCCGCATAATGGCAGCATAAGTGAGTATGAGAGGGCCATTCTTGAAGCAGCTATGCGGTCGACTATGCGACCGCATAACTGTTATGTGGTGCATTATGCGACCGCATAACAATTATGCGGATCGCATAGTGACCGCATACACGGACAGATTTTTGATCATTTTTGTCAGCAATTATGCGGTCCGCATATCCATTACATGGTTGCATATGCGACCGCAAAACCGCTCCGGAGCTCCATTTTGGGGCTTTTAAAACCCGGCCCTATTTTTGTTAAATACACTCTTTGGGCAATTTTAGAGCAAAAATCTGACACTTTTAAGTGAGAGAGAGTGCTCTAGAGTGAGAAGGTGTTCTTCAATAATTGTTCTTAAATTCGTGATCAAGTTTTGGAAGATTAAGAAGGGAAACTCACTAGGTCATCATCCTAGAGGAAAGATTCTACACCCTAACCCTCAATTTCGAATTTTGTGTAGGAATGGATAATTAGCAAGATAATATTTTGGCATGAGGGTTGTTTATTTTACATGCATGTGTTATCAAAGGGTGTAGGGAGATTGTTGAGCTAACAATGGTAAAGATTGGGTTGTGGGATGATGGAATCCTTCATAAAAAGGACCTTTAAACCTTATGCACACCTAGTGTTTGATAAAATGCTTAAGTGAGCTAGAAACATGATCATATTCCTAATTTTGGTACAATTTGTTTTATTTCTAAAATAGATTGAAGTTGCTAAGAATTCCGGAATATTTAGAGTGTAAGGAAGCTCAATTGAGGTATGTTGGCTAAACTCTTCTCTTAAAATTGGATCCCACGATATTTATATAAATTATGTATGTCCCGAGTGGTTCATTATAAAATTGGCTATTTCGAGTAAGATTGGGATGAAAGATATATACCTGACAAGCATCTCAAATGCTTTATTTATGTTATGTTATCAATCGAGGATGTGTTAAAATATGGGTTTGCATTAATAATGTTTCGACTTCAAGTCAAATTCAAACGAAGGCTATTATGTCATCTGCTTCTCCATGGTTATGGTAATACACTTTGAGTACTTGATGTCGGATTGCGCGTGGTTATTGATTTTGAGCATGGTGGCTGAGGTATTTTATATAGACCAGTGTTGGATGGGATCGCGCATTGCAGTGGAGTTATGTTGAGATATGGTCCCTTGTGTTAGATTCGTGTGTTTTGGTTCTACAGTGTGTGATAGGTTTTGTTTTACATTGCGTTGTGGTGGTACCCATGGAGTTTGTGGGATGGTTCTCTCGTCTGAGTNATATGTTTTGGTTCTATAGTGTGTGATAGGTTTTGTTTTACATTGCGTTGTGGTGGTACCCATGGAGTTTGCGGGATGGTTCTCTCGTCTGAGTCATTTTTTCCTGATTGAGTAGATTTGGAATATTGCTTATTGGTACACGTATTGCACAGGTTGTGGCTTTAGATTGTATGGTTGTGTCATGTCACTAGAGTAGTCGTGTTGGATGATATGAGGTCATTGGACCTAGAATGGATACCATCAGAATTGATTACAGCATGGTTAGAAGAATAATATTGAGAGTCATCTTATAAATTTGCTATGGTACTTGTTGAAGGAGAGGGAGCTCTATGACTGGTGGATCTGATGAATGGTTATGGGTAGTGTACAAAGTTTTCAGAATGGAGTCTTGTTTGTTATGAGGTGTATTACCGACATGGGGATGTTGTGAGTAGATACTGTGATTAGCAATTATAGCTACGAGTATCTATGTTATCTGTTATATCATGTGATTATATCTTGGGTTATGGTTGCAGCTTGTCACAACTTGTTCAAACTCGTACAATGTGTAGATGTTAGACTCGGGTCTTGTACGGAAATTTTGGATGTTGGAAATTTAGGTTCTAAGTTTTACGGACTAAGGTTAAAGTAATGATCATTAATTGTGTCATGTTGTCAGGCCTATTTGGAATAGGGTGACCTGGAATCACCCTGGGTATGTGCGTGGTAAGGTGGAATAGTGATTCGAAGGTTTAGGAACAACTCTTGGCCCGCAGTTTAAATCGCAGTGCGGTGAGGATTAGGTACACAAGTTAAGTTGAGTACAACATTGCACCCTCAGATGAACGGACAGTCCGAGCATATTAAACAGATGTTGGAGGATATGTTGTGTGCTTGTGTCATTGATTTTGTGGTCTCTCGGGATCAGTTCTTGCCGCTAGAGGAGTTTGCCTACAACAATAGTTTTTAGTCGAGCATCTAGATGGCACCGTATGAGGCTCTATATGGTAGGCGGTGTAGGTCTCAGATGGGTTGGTTTGAGCCAGGTGAGGCTAGATTATTGGGTACAAACTTGGTTCAGGATTCTCTGGAAAAAGGTTAAGGTGATTCAGGATAGACTATGCATAACCCAGTCCAGAAAATAGAGTTATGCAAATCGGAAGGTTTGCGATGTTGCATTCATGGTTGGAGAATGGGTCTTGCTCCGGGTGTCACCATGAAGGGTGTTATGAGGTTCGGAAAGAAGGGCAAGCTGAGCCCGAGGTTTATCGGCCCATTTGAGGTGTTGCGACATGTTGGGGAGGTTGCTTATGAGCTTGCCTTGCCTCCCAGTCTAGCAGGAGTTCACCCAGTATTCCATGTTTCTATGCTCTGGAAGTATCACGGCGATCTATCTAATGTGTTAGATTTCAGCTCAGTCTAGTTGGACAAGGATTTATCTTATGTTGAAGAGCTGATGGCGATATTGGATAAGCAGGTCAGAAAGCTAAGGTCAAAGAACATTGCTTTCGTGATGGTTCAGTGGAGGGGTTAGCCGGTCGGGGAGGCGACTTGGGAGACCGAGCATGATATCTGCAACAGTTATCCTCATCTTTTTACCACTTCAGGTATGTCTCTATGCTCATGCGAGGACGAACGATTATTTTAAGAGGGGGAGGGTGTAAAGACCCGATCGGTAATTTTAAGTGTATTAGCCCCGATCCCCTATTTACTGCTTTCCCCGTACTTTTTTCTGCTTATGTGACTTGACGGGAGGTTTTGTTTTTGGTTTCGGAGTATTTTGGGACACTTAGTCCCTAAAACGGAAGCTTAAGTCTCAGGATTTTGACCGTAGTCGAAACTATGTGAAGACGACTGCGGAATGGAGTTCCGTTGGTTCCATTAGCTCCGTTGTGTGATTTTGGACTTAGGAGCGTGTCCGAACTATATATTTGAGGTATGTAGCTAATTTAGGCATGAAATGCCGAAAGTCGAATTTTTTGGAAGTTTGATCGGGGTGTTGACTTTTTGATATCAGGGTTGGATTCCGATTCCGGAAGTTGTACTAGGTCCGTAATATTGAATATGACTTGTGTGCAAAATTTGAGGTGAACCGGACGTGGTTTGGTATGATTCGGCATCATTTGTAGAATTTGGAAATTTTGAAGTTCACTAAGTTTGGATTGGAGGGCGATTCATGTTTTTGTTGTTGTTTGACTTGTTGTGAGGGCTCGACTAAGTCTGTATGGTGTTTTAGGACTTGTTGGTATATTTGGTTGAGGTCCCGAGGGCCTCGGGTGTGTTTCGGTAGCTTAACGGTTTGAATTTGGACTTAGGGAAATGGATGAACCCTTTTGATATCTGGTGGTTTCGCACCTGCGATGGGGAGACCGCAGGTGTGTACTCGCATGTGCGGATGAAAGAGCACAGACGCACGAGTTGAGGAGATGGCCAGGGGTCTCAGGTGCAAGGGCATTTCCGCATTTGCGAGCCCGTAGATGCACAAAGTGAGATGGAGGGGAAGATCGTAGAAGCGGACCTTTGTTCGCAAGTGCGCACACGCAGGTGCGACCAATTGCTCGCAGATGTGGACCCAGTGTCGTAAGTCATTTCCGCACCTGCAAGAGAAATTCCGCAGGTGCGGCATCGTACGTGCGACAATGGGTCCGCAGATGCGGAAGAACTGGGCAAAAAATGGGATTTTGAGGGTTTGATTTGCATTTCGATTTTGGGACTTCGAGATCTCGGTGTGAGGCGATTTTTCAAAGTTTCTTCAAGAGGATTGTTGGGGTAAGTGATTCTAATTCGGGTTAGACTATATTTCATGAACCTATTGCTATTTTTATCATCTAATTAGGGATTTGAGTTGTAAGTTTGGGGAAAAATAAACTTCATAGGCTAAAAGTTCGAGTTTTGGAAGGTGATTTGAGGTAGGATTCGAGTAATTCTTGTATGGTTGGACTCGTGACTGGATGGGTGTTCACATTTTGCGACTTTCATCGAATTTTGACACGTGGGCCCGGGGGCCGGTTTGAGACTATTTCGGAGTTTTGCTTATAATGTCGTGTTTTTCTTGTGGAATTGATTCTTTTAGCCTATATTAATTATATTCTACTGCTTGTGGCTAGATTCGGGGCATTTGGAGATTGATTCGAGNGTCTTGTATGGTTGGACTCGTGAGTGGACGGGTGTTCACATTTTGCGACTTTTGTCGAATTTTGACACGTGGGCCCGGGGGCCGGTTTGAGACTATTTCGGAGTTTTGCTTATAATTTCGTGTTTTTCTTGTGGAATTGATTCTTGTAGCCTATATTAATTATATTCTACTGCTTGTGGCTAGATTCGGGTCATTTTGGAGATTGATTCGAGGGGAATGGCATTTCGAAGTAGGAGTTTTGCGTGGTTTGAGATAAGTAACCGCTTGAAATCTGGTCCTGAGCGTATGAAACCCCGGATTTTGGTATGATGTTATTGTTTCGAAGGTGACGCACATGCTAGGTGATGGGCGTGTGGGCGTGCACCGTGGGGGATTGTGACTTGGTCCGTCCCGTGAGACTGTAAAGTCGAATAGCTTATTGTTAATTACATGTTCCCTTTGTCTTCTAGAAATTTAACTGCTATTCATGTTAGAAACCATGCTTAGGCCATATGATATCACTGTTGGGACCCGCAACGGTCGGATGCATGTTGAATTAACTGCTATTTGCTGTCTTGAACTCAACCACAGTTTTTCTTGCGTGTCATATCTCTATTTCCTCTTGTTTCCTTGTTCATACTTGTTATTATCTCTTTTGGACTGAATTGTATGATTTCTAAGAGCCCGAGAGGCTGGAAAGGTTGGTGACTGGGATAGGGCTTGAGTACCGAGCTGTGAGCTATGTGAGGTATATGGATCGGGTTGCATGCCGCAACAAGCCTTATGTCTACGTATGGACTGCGGATCAGGTTGCACGCCGCAACGAGCCTTATGGATACTTATATGATAGGTTCGGGCTGCACGCTGCAACGATATAGCGCTTGGGCTGAAGGGAGCCCCTCCGGAGTCTGCACACCCACAGCGAGCGCAGGTACCTATTAAGTGTGAGTACAGAGGGACGAGAGCATAGTGATTGAGATTTTTTGACGAGTTGCGTGATTATTGCCCTGAGAGGTTGTACTGGCTTTTCATTTGTTGATCCACTTAGTTACTATCTGTCATTGTTGTGAAATTTCTGAAAGATTCTATATCCGGATTACCTGAACTTGAACTGTATAAAACTAATTCGACTCAAACTGCCGGATTTGAAAGCATGTTTATTCTTTGCTGCAATTATTGGAAATGAACTGTCTTTTTATAGCTCGTCACTACCTTCTCAGTTCCTTATTTATTTATGATACTTACTAAGTTTGTTATACTCATGATATACCCTACACTTCGTGTGCAGATCCAGGTATTCCCAGTCATAGCGTGTATTGATATTTGAGCAGCTGATTTCAGAGACTATCGAGGTAGCTGCATGGCATTTGCATGCCTTGGTTCTCCTTCCTTATCTTATTCGCATTTCAATTCTTGTTCCTTAAATGTTGTATTAGACTGCTCCTGTTGTAGATGCTTATGTACTCAATGACACCCCGATGTCGGGCTATTTTTCCGCACTTATGCTTTGGGTTTTGCCCCATTTTTATGAAAAACTCTGGTTATTCTTTAATGTCTTAATTTATTTCTGTTAAATGTCAAAAGTGTTTTGGAATTTTTGGCATGCCTAGTGTCATTATAGCCGCCATCACGATAGGTTAGGTTTTGGGTCGCGACACTTGAGTGGGGGAATTACCCCTTAGGCATCGAGTGTTATGTGCCATATGTGAAATGTGAAAAGCCGTGTACGTGAGGTAATGAGCACGTACTCGGGCTTATATGCGCAAAATATTATTGGGTTAAAGTCTTAGGCATTATTGTGTAGTAAATGAGATAATTGTTGGCATTTATTAAATCCTCTATTTGTCATGCCTCAATCCTTGTTTGTCGAATTTAGTTTTATATGACAATGTGATGTGCACAGTTTAAATATTTATGTTGGATCGGGCCGTATGCCTCAGCATTTCCTATATCATATCCTTATGGAATCGTGCGTAATATTTGGCAAGAAGCCAGTGTATCTGTGAGTTTTTCCCGATTTGAGTTATGACAATCTTTCTGATGAGATCCACTATATCTATATACATGCTCTGGTTAATGAGGGAATTTATAATGGAGAGCTTGAGTTCCTCATAGAGAGGGGGGATTTGTACCTCGTGATTTATACTTGTTTACCTCATTTATTTACTCTGCCTCAAATTTACTTATCTCTTTACTGTACCTGATCTTATTGGACCACTAGTGAGTGTCTATGTCGACCCCTCGTCACTACTCCTCCGGGGTTAGGCTAGATACTTACTGGGTACATGTTGATTACGTACTCATGCTACACTTGCTGCACATTTTTGTGTATGTACATATGTGACTAGTGGCCTTGTGATAGTAGAGGCGTGTATGCATGCCAGGACTTACGTGAGCTGCATTCCACATTACGGCACGCAGTAGGCAGAGTCTCCTTCAGAGTATTTATGTTTCTTCTCTCAAAATTCATATTCCAGACAGATGCTGTTTTTATTTTACATTCCTAGTTGATGCTCATGTACATGTGACCCCGGGTTATGGGGTGATTATGGGTTGTCCTTTATTGAAATTGTTAAAAAATATTATTATTTACTGTGTAAATTCCATCTTTCACTATTTTATTGATGGAAATATGATTTTAAAAATATAAAACAAATGAGAACCAAATTAAGTATTTATTTTTTGCTTGCCCGATAGTAGTATTCGGCGCCATCACGACCTTTGATGGAATTTGGGTCGTGACAACATGGTATCAAAGCACTAGGTTAACTTAGGTCTCACGAGTCATGAGCGAGTCTTGTAGAGTCTTGCGGATTGGTACAGAGACGTCTAAACTTATCTTTGAGATGCTACAAGATTGTTAGGAGCACTTCCCGTCTTGATTCCTCATCGTGCGATTTCATTCATTTGAGGCTTATGCCTTCATTCCCTTCCTATTCAATCTTATGCGACGTGAAGCACTTGTTATAAATTTGGAATCGAGGAATTTTAAGGGAACTACTGATGTAGAGCAGGATGTTTCTTCCTGCGTATTTGATTGGGCTAATGTCGTCACCTTGTGGAAGGATGTTCTGTCATCTTAGCTCAGTAGCTATATTTCTTATGGTTTTGGTGAAATGCACCAATCGCTATGATGTTCATGAGTTGTTATAGCACAATATTAAAGTAATGGTAGGATACTTGTCTACGTATAGGGGCGGTGAATGAATTGAAAGGAGGATTTTCTAAATGCGTAATTCATAGGTTCAGTGTTTAATTTCCAGCGGAGGGAAAGGCAATTGGAATAAGAATGTTCAGGTTGGATTGATGGAGTAACGATACTTGGTATTTTTATATGAGATGTGGTGTCGTCGTCCTCGATTGAATGTGTTAAGTTCGCCGGTGTTATGGCCTTCGTCAAATCACCTTTGGGGCAGAGTATTGTGAATGGTGCCGGGGAAGCGGCTATCAGATGTTGCAATGAATTGTGGTTCAGGATCGAATTGGTACTTCTAGTATTGATGGCTCGATAAAGATGATCTTCGAAGAGATTTAGAGTTGGTGGCGACTTATGTGATCGGATGTTACATAAATGGATTCGGGTTTGGAGTAACAACTGGGCAGCAAAGGACGAGGAAGGAGATGTGGGAGGTGTCTTGCTGTGGTTGAATTGTTAGAAGGTCAAGTGTGAAAAGTAGAAGTCGAGGAGTTTCTTAAAGGAGAGGGTTTGACCAAAGTGGGAGAGTGGCAGAGTAGCATATGGGTTCTTTGGTAGGATAGCAACACGCCTTGGCGGAAGCATAGAGTTTGGATTTTATTTGGATGCAACACGACTTTGAGTTTGGAATGCGTTGAGCATGCAACACGACTTTGAGTTTTGAATGCGTTGTGGGACTTTTAGCTGATGTCAATGGGGAAGAAGGAACCTTGGTAGGTCCCAATGTTATGTAATTATAGCTTCAAGATGAGTGGGAGTGCCCCACCATCTATGATTGGATTGCGTAGTTGTCAACTTATGCGGATTCTGGTTATCGGTGTATTGGTAGGTTATTACGACTAAGGAAAGAAAACATCAGTGGTAAATTGAGCAAAGGATTTGAGGAATGTGCTCTATCTCTGGCCTTATCGGTTCATCTTCACGTTTTGGGAAGACTCAGAGTCTATGCTTGGTGTGGGTATCATGTATAAGGAGATGAATTCCTCCGGTTGCTTCTTTGAGAGGGTGTTCGTGCTCTAGTAGGGCCTTGGAGTTTGATTATACTCGGGGACAAGTCAGAGTGGGTGACTCTCAACAATGGTCCTAGCAAGTTCAAAATTAAAGTGCGGTGCCTAAGGATTTCGAGTCTGTGGTATGGTTAAGTATCGAGCTTTGGCAATGGATTATGAAAAAGTGGCTTGGAGTATTCTACGTTATCTTCGGTCTGCGGCGTGACATTTAAGGAATTGGAGAAAATAACTTCGGGTTCATGGAAGAATTATTAGAATGGGTGTACCCGTTGAAGATGCGAATATGCACACAAGGAAAGTATGTGATGATTCGTGGGTTTTGGAGACAACATGGTCTCGTACAATAAGGTCACTCATGATGAGTGCGGAATTGGGCTCATGATATTTTGAATGGAGCTATTATTATTTCTAGGGCGAGTTCCGAGTAAATTAGGGGAAGTCGGATCGGTTAGCAATGGTTGAACTGGCATGATGGTGGCAATGATCAGTTCCTTTAGCATGTTGAGTTATACATGTGATTTGTGGCGGTACGTGCGAGGCTTGACGTCCGTCGTAATTGATTTTATTTGATGGCATTCGAGTATTATGGCCTGTTATATGTAGATGGAACCCGAAAGAATTATGGTGGTTTAGACCACTACTCTAGGTTTGCATTTTCCAGTGGTTTGATAATTTAGTTGCGTGTTGCATTGGTTCTTCTGAATTGAGCTAAGTAAAAGGTTTCTATATGATGAAGTGTTTATTATATTAGTGGATCAAGGGTTATTATTGAATTCTGGTACTCTCACGTATTGGCATGTTAGGTGCAGTGATTTGCATGGGAAATTGGAAGCTGAGGATCAAGGTTGCGGTTTGGTGTTGACAAGAATGTCAAGAGCACGGATGAGCAGGGGAGAATTCCGCTATTTAGAGTAAGCTGGTATTGTCTTTAGCGTCACCTGAGATCGGTGTCATGTGGAAGAGGACTTGTGTGTTGACTTGCAGATTTTTGACTCACTCTACAGAATTAGAACGGTTGGCGGTATCTATGTGCGGACCTTGCTACCTGAGCGGAATCGTCGTGGGAGAATGCCCCACGGGGAGCTTTGTATAAGTGTGACATGTCAGTCACTTGATTGTTAAAGATTAAGACCGAATAAGGTGGTCATGGTAATATCTCAAGTGCGAGAGTTTATGCCTGAGAGGCATTTTATTCCTTGGGTTGTGGACCATGTAAGTTCGTTTCGTATTTGACGTCTATTCTTATGGGTCGTGAATAGGTCATTATGGGTCCTTGAGAGGCTATTTAGCCAAGCATGGTATGATCGGAATTGTTTTGAGGTCTGTGGATGGATATAAATGTGAATGTGGGCTCTATATCAGGCCGGATGTGTTCATCTAAACATAGCGTTGTTTTCGGAGGGGTCTTCGGGCCTTGGATGTTATTTTTGTCGTCAGCTATTTCATCTAATACTCTATTGTGCCATGTAGGTTGTGAGACGGTTTGATTATTCACACTTGTTTTGAGATCCCGTATAGTTTGTGGTATTATGTGAGCAGGAAGGCTCTCGAGATACAGATCATATATCGCACCTTAGTTGTTCTTGAGTTTTATAGCATATNTATGTGCGGACCTTGCTACCTGAGCGGAATCGTCGTGGGAGAATGCCCCACGGGGAGCTTTGTATAAGTGTGACATGTCAGTCACTTGATTGTTAAAGATTAAGACCGAATAAGGTGGTCATGGTAATATCTCAAGTGCGAGAGTTTATGCCTGAGAGGCATTTTATTCCTTGGGTTGTGGACCATGTAAGTTCGTTTCGTATTTGACGTCTATTCTTATGGGTCGTGAATAGGTCATTATGGGTCCTTGAGAGGCTATTTAGCCAAGCATGGTATGATCGGAATTGTTTTGAGGTCTGTGGATGGATATAAATGTGAATGTGGGCTCTATATCAGGCCGGATGTGTTCATCTAAACATAGCGTTGTTTTCGGAGGGGTCTTCGGGCCTTGGATGTTATTTTTGTCGTCAGCTATTTCATCTAATACTCTATTGTGCCATGTAGGTTGTGAGACGGTTTGATTATTCACACTTGTTTTGAGATCCCGTATAGTTTGTGGTATTATGTGAGCAGGAAGG
>AWOL01S0038689.1:10213-23072 GCA_000715115.1 Nicotiana otophora
CATTTTGCTCACCTTTGCATTTTTTTCCTCTGTCTGAAAACTATTCAAAAATATCTTTAAATGATTTTTACTGGAACTGGGTTAAACGAGATGTTTTGATTCAAATCCTGATTTTAAAAGCATGTGGTATTTTACTGAGATTTCCCGATATGAATGTTATATGCTTTATTGCTCGTCACTACTGCTCAGTCTTTATTTATTATTGTTACTTACTGAGTTGGCGTACTTACGTTACTCCCTGCACCTTGTGTACAGATTCAGGTGTAGCTGGACACGGTAGCGGTTATTGAGTGTTCTGGTTGCAAATTTTCTTGGAGATAGCAAGGTAGTTGTTTGGTGATCGCAGCCCCGGCTCTTCTCCCTCTTATCTTCCTCTAGTTATCTTTAGCTATTTTCCATGTTGAGTTAGCCTTGATATTGTTAGACAGATTGTAGTAGATGCTTATGACTAGTGATACCCCGATGTCGGGCTTTTCCTTCCGCACTTTTATTTTAATTTGAACTCCTTTACGGAGGTTTTTATGTTAAATAACATTGAAATTATCTATGAAATGAAAACATCGGTTTGTTTTGGAAATGAGTCGGCTTGCCTAGTTCCACGATAGGCGCCATCACGACAGGGGTTAGTTTGGGTCGTGACAGACGCGTTATATGTTATCCCTTGAAAGTACGATTGGAAGGACAAACCACACCAATGAAATCTTAAACCTCTCTTCTGTGATAAATCTCTTAGATTTCAACATCATAAAAAGCTTCTCTGCTTCCACCCCCTTCCTGCTACTTACACACACTTTGTCGCAGAATCCTTCGCCATCTTCTAATACTTTGTCCATTTCTTCTTTACTGGGCTTGGTACCACAGTTCAATCCATTCATCAGAGAAAAATCCTTCAATCCAAAGTGAACAGGTTTGTCTGTAACTAAAAACTATAACTCGTGCTTCTTCACATAATAAATTCGGCGAATCAACAAGGAATGGACAAACTGTCCATTAAACTGTGTCCAATGCTCTGAAAGTTTTACAAACTGTCCAAAACAACTACTATCAAACTTTTCCATCAATTTGACTGTTCTAATATTTTCCTTGAACTCATGAAAATGGTTGATCCTAGACCTCACAATAATCTTGGCTAGGAAACGTCTATGCTTTCTTAGAAAAGTCCTGAATTTGTATTTAGATGCGCTGATCGTCCTTACAAACACAGAAATTGATTGAACCTGGTCACCTTCAACTGCTGCATGTGTTTCACTTTCCAACTCATCTTCACCATCTTCAAATTGTTAATCATATTCATTATTATCATCATCATCATCATTATCATTTTCTTCTTCTTTTTCTTTTTCTTTATCAACCTCCTGAGCAACATCACCATTTTTATCCTCCTTTGGAGCATCATCACCATTCTCATCTTTCTCCCTACCTAAAGTTTTATCTATACTGTCATTTTCTTCTTTGACAATTACTTTTTCGGAAACTTGTTCTTCCATCTGATTTTGTGTTGAATTTATGTCCAGGTCTTCTTTCTCCTCAACATCAACACTTTTTAACGCTAAGCTCCTTACAACAGGTTTTTACTAACATCTATGTCCTCGTTAACTAATCTAGAACTTGATCTTGTTCTTTTTTTTTACTAGTAGACTTTGACGGTTCTTTGTTCTTTTTTCTCTTATCATGCTTAGAAATCTCAGCATTTGCTTTACTAAGAAAAACTTCTGAAGTATCTACAATTCGTTTCCTTGTAGTAGTTTTTGAAGGCTAATCATTTGCTTTACTAGGCGACGCTTCCGAAGTATTTGCATTTCGTTTCTTGTTTGTAGGCTTTGAAGGTTTTTCAATCGCTATCTTTGCCGAAGAAGTATGCTTCTTAGCAATTGATTTCTTCCTTGTGTTACTTACATATGCAATATCACATTTAATAATTTGAAACTTATGATCGAAATAAGAAAAATAAGCCCAATTCCATCAAACATCTATGACCAGACGACAATCGACCACGCGTTATTAATAAACATTAGGTCGCTAGACCGACGAAAATCTAAAATATAGAACCCAGAGGTAGTCCAAGAAGGAAATTTAACCAAGCACGCCATATACGATATGGTTATATACAACTCAATCGAATTGCAAATGCATATGTACAAATCTCTCTACAAACCCCCCAAATCATAATTGTAAGAAACAAAAAATAGGATTTTAGGATTTACCAAAATTGACAAGTTATGAGAAAATATACAATGCTTGTTCGGTCTATAGAGACGATTCAATCCAAATCGAAGTTTGATTCTTATCGGATGTTGTCGGAAACCACCATGGTCGGGGGGGTCGAGTGAGAGAGAAAAGAGAGAAGAAAGAGAAACTAGTGGGGAAATGGAGGAAATAAGCTTTTTTCAAGTTTAATAAGTGACCTACAAGTTTTGAAAATGTTAAAAAGACCCCAACCACCTTAACCCACTCATTTAACTATTTTCCAAATCAAAAGAAATTAAAAAAGAAAATAGAAGGTCACATGGCCAATTCAAATTTGTAAAAATGGCGTGTGGTATCCACAATTTAAGGTGGTATTTATTTTTTATCCAGCAATTATAATGTTGAGCAAAAATAGCCACTACTCTATTAAAATTAATATGAAAAGATATTTTTACCCTTTCTTCCATTTTTTTTCTTCCCAAACCCTCGCTTCTCTCTCAGTTTATCAAAACCCTTTATCAAAAGTTCAGAACTCTCACTTCTCTCTCCAGAACTTTAGTACAAGCTGAATTGGAGTTGTATGAATCGGATAGCAACACCAATCTCTGTAATAATTCTATTTATATTTTCTGGAACACACACACGTTCAAGATCAAGTCCCGTAATATTTGGAATGTAACAAGATTAATAATATGCATTACATTTCTAAGGTTCTTTTTGGGTAAAAATTGACCCTTTATCAAAAGTTCAAAAATCATGCCTCATTCAAAAAATAAGGACATGTAGTCCTGAACTTAGAGTTACAAGTTCAAAAGTTAAGGACATGTAGTCCTGAACTTAGAGTTACAAGTTCAAAAGTTAAGGACATGTAGTCCTGAACTTAGAGTTACAAGCTCAAAAACTAAGGACAGGTAGTCATTAACTTAGACTTACAAGCTCATAAATTAAGGATAGCTAGTCTTGAACTTACAGTAACAAGCTCATAAGTTAAGGACACTTAATCCTGAACTTAGAGTTGGAAGTTCAAAAATTAAGGACACTTGGTCTTTAACTTAGAGTTACAAGCACGGAAATTAAGGACAAGTAGTCCTTAACTTAGAGTTACAAGCACAGAAATTAAGGACAGGTAGTCCTGAACTTCGAGTTCCAAGTTCAAAAGTTAAGGATATGTAGTCCTGAACTTAGAGTTACAAGTTCAAAAGTTAAGGACAAGTAGTCCTAAACTTAGACTTACAAGCTCATAAATTAAGGACAACTAGTCCTGAACTTACAGTAACAAGCTCATAAGGACACTTGTCCTGAACTTTATGAGCAGAAGGGTATTTTCGTCCGGGCAGATAAAGTGTATTAAAGCAGTGGTTAAAAATTAAAGATATTTTAAATAGTGGGTTAAAAGTAAATACATGTCTTATTAGTGGCTAACTGTGCACTTCCCCCTTCAATTTTTTTGGAGATTTTTATGACAATTTCTTTCGATTTTACTTGGTGGGCTGAGAAATGGGCTCAAGCATTCAAGTGATCTCTCTGTGAAGCATAACTAGCCTAGTCCATTTAAAACTTTATCACCTTGTAACTCACTCTCTAGGGCTTCAAACTTAACTTCACTTCTCCTTCTTCGCCGCTGGCCACCTCGCCGCCGCCTGTCTTCCCGGTGCCTCTTTTTCTCCTTCAGCACTGAAAAATTCTCTTTCTACAACCAAAACAAAATATCCATTTTTTCTCAATGTCTTTGCTGGAAGTTATAACCAAAGCTTCGACTGAACATTCTCCAACCACCTCCGAGGGAAATTACTCAATTGTTCTTAGCGGAGAACCAGTTCTGCTTCAACTGAAACCGGAAAAGGAAGAGGAAGTCGGCGTATCGCTAGTCAAACGAGTTACTGGATGGAGATTTTTATCAACTGATGTTGAGTTAATCGAGTTAGGGCAAAATTTCATCAAAAAATTGAAGAGGAAGATGAAAAACCCTAAGACATTCAATAAAGACGAGTTCTTTGGGATGTTTGTTGCCTACGTGGCAGAAATTTGGGAGAAATTTGGTGTTTCAATTCATGTTGATGGGTTGGATGAGGGCAATATTGTAAAATTGACCGAAAAGGTGGGTAATTTTATGGGTAGAGATGTTAAGGGTTTGGTTTTGGAAGCGTGTTTTGTTTTAGAGAGTTGGGAGGTTTTGGGGAGTTTGATTGTTAATGGGCTTGTGGAACATTCATGCTTATCGAATTTGATAAATAACCTAATTGAAAAGAAGCAATCTTGGTTGGTTGTTTTGTGTGTAAAGCATGTTTTAGATATTCAAACTTATGATATGATTTGTGTGTTGAAATACTTTCTTTCCCTTCCAAAAAACGGGGATAGTAGCTTGACATTTGTGAGGAAGGAGTGGGAGAGTCAAGCAATGTCTGCAATTGATAAGGCAATGGACACGAGCCTTGGTCCGGATAGGATGAGTCTAGCTAGGGATGCTTCATTTTTGCTTATGCTAGCACATGATGGGTTTTCGGTTTATGAAATGTGTTTGCATTACTTTCTTGTGTCGAGGAATGTAGATGAAGTTATTTTGGGTGCTTGCATTAGTAAATTAACTGGTTCAGAGATAATGGTTTTGATCCGGTACCTGCAAAAGTGGTTGAATAAGTATGAGAGGTTTCCTCAGGTGTGTCCTTGTCCTAAGGCATCATTTGAATTGGGGTTGAAGGCTTGTGAATGGGCTCCTTCACTTGAAGACGTAGTCAAGTGTCTCGGTTTGGTTGTAGATGAGCACTTCTCTTCTTTGGTCTTGCATCAAGAGTTTCATGAGGAATTGAAATCTTTAGATGAAGTTGTCAATTCCTTAACTGCAGAAGCAAAAGTATGTGGCATCATGTCAAATTTGACTGAGGCATTGAAAAAGCAAACTCAAAGGTTTGTGATTGAACTTGAAACTTCTATATTATCTCTATATCTCTTGTTCTGAATTCTTCGTTATACACACTTCTTGCCAGTTTGTATTGACATCTTAGATTTGATGTGTATTATACTAAAGTTTTTCTTTTAGGAATGTACTATATAGTAGGTATAAGTATTAAATATTTTCCTGACTTCATTTCACAGGAGAATGTCCAATGATCGGTATAAATGTTTTTCAGTTTTTAAATTTTTGTGGTCGGTAGAAATGTATAATCAGAGCAAAACTCAAGTCACGTAGTTTTGATATAGAAGATGATAACACATTTATAGTTGTTGGTGCTGATATCCCAGTAAGCATCTGTGTCACTTTATTAATCAAAAATGCTATCTTGGTAACATTGGGTGTGGTCCATTCTTAGATATTGAATAGCTTAGAATTGTGGTAAAATTTCCGATCTTTGGATGGTGTAACGTGATCATTCATAGATATTGAATAGCCTAGAACAGTGTTAAAGATGCTAATCTTTGGATGATGTGAACCTGAATCTGGAACTTCCATAGCCATGTTTGAATCACCGATTAGTGAGTATGATAGAGATAGAGCATACGTGCAATTCAAATGCAATCCAAAATAAATAGAACGACGATGGTATGTGATTTAGTTGTACATCAGGAGTATTTGTGTTTAATATCTTTATTAAGTGATTTGATGTATTTTTAATTCATCAAAAAACATGATTTGATGAATTATAAAATTATCAAGCCTTCCAATTATATGGCATGCTAGAGTAGCTTGAAATTTCAATTTCTTTTTTTTTGCAATTAATGGAGGTGAAGTGCCTATTCAGGAAAGCCCCATTCAGGAATGTTTGACGAAAAATCACTTTATGTAATTGTACTTTCAAGACAACCAAGAATGAGATAGAAAGCGTCAAATGTAATCTGGACCACTATTGCTGGCAAGTTAAATATGCCTGGTTACATCTTGTATTACAGTCATTGCTGCCGCTGTTGACATTTTCTCTTTATCGAATCCATCTCCTCGTCCTCCTCTAGGCCAACTATTTCTTGCTAGTGCTACTTGCAACTAGCACAAATGCCACCAGGTCAAATTGCCACCCGTATTATCAGCTAAATCAGTTTTTCAGAATCATTAACCTAGCTTTGTCTCGTTCACTGTGTCTCCATCTGTATTTATTCACTTGTTATAATCTAGACAAGTAATATTGATTGAAAAGAAGGTAGTCGGATGGAAGATGAAGCAGACTTGTGTGCACAGCTGCTTGCAGTTCAGTTTAGTAATTTGGCTACTGTTGGTGTAGTCTCTTTTCCCTACTTGGCAATGAAAGTTGTGACACTTCACAAGTTCACATTATAGTGGGACCGTGATGAAGCTCTCAAATGCACTGAAGCTGAGCTCTGTTGATGATTCTATCAACTATTAGTAAAATAATTTTTCCTTATTTAAAACACTAGGTGATTTCTTCTCATATGCCTAAGCCTTGGTGGCAGAGCTACCCGTACTTGTGCTAGTGGCAGGTAGCATGCTAAGTTACTCGGACTCGAGTGCAGGTATCCGATCCGGGTGCGAATCCAGAGGTTGAATCCTTTATAATCTAAATTTTAAGATTCGGAGATAAGGGATCTAGGTACGGATACGGGCGTAGGAATTTGGCAAAAAATAATTCAAAATTCTAAAAATAGATATATAAAAATATATTCAAGAGGAAAAGCTGAAAAGGAGACAAAAGGAGTAGAATTTGCTACCTCACAGCAGCGGAATATTGAAGGTATGCCATTTCCCATGGCTTTAAATATGTACTAGCATTTATCTTGAGAAATCAAAATTCAGTTTTTCTTCAAATTTGTCCATGGATTGTGGTTAAAGTACCTTATCTCGATTAACCACATCCGGTACGAATCCCAAACCCTTACCCGTACTAGTGTCGTGTCGACACCGGTGTGGCGCCTAAAATGAAGAGTCCGCGCATCATAGGTAGCAGGTACCAAGTACCTGGTGGAGTAGTCGAGGTGTGCACAAGTTGGCCCGAACACATCCATCATTAGAAAAAAGAAAAAGATCCCTTATTTATGCAAACAGGTATCCTGTGTTATGCTTAAATCTATTTCCTTTGTGACTCTGTCAATATATGAGTAGTTCAACCTTTCCTTCCATTACTTATTTTTCCCAATTTTCCTACTCTGAACTTCGATGCAAGGCGTCAAGGATATCTACAAACAGCGAAGTACATGATTAATGGATGTACTTGTGCATTGTTATGTTCATGTTAGAGATTCCTTATACTTGTGAAATGTGAATGTCTTCACTCTGTTTAAATTAAGAAGAATAATTCTACTCTATTGCTCAATTCTATTTTATGATATGGATTTTGATTTGCAAGCTCTTGAAGTTCTCTAGATGGGATGCTTTGACAGTCAAAAGTATTTTGCAGGGGAGTTGGCGATGCAGCTTACGAGTGATCTCTCCTACTTTTCAGTTTATGCTGAATATGCAGTTGAAGGATCTCTGACAAGATCAATGACGTTGCTGGAGTTTGCTCTGTAATTTTGCCAGTCACACTCTAATCGGTGAATGTTTTGGTTGCCAATTGAAAGAATCGACCGATTTGGAGCTCCCTTTCTCTTGACTTCGACGACACGAGACACAGAGAAAAGAATGCAGACTTGTATTTTCATTTAAGGTATACACTAGATATTATTTGCAGGGCAGATGTCAAATTTCATGTTCTGTACTAAGCTAATTAAGCCAAGTGAGCAAGTACATCATTCGTTTAAATTGTGATATGGTTTTGATTAGTTTAAAAACAGTGTTAAAGTAAATTTGAAAGCTCAAGAGATCGGAAAATTAGTTTTTTGGAGAACATTTGTGTAGTTATAGAACCATGTATTTGGGTTGCTTTTTGCTAATCTTTCTTTCTTTCTTTTGTTTAAACACTCTAAGTAGGGTGATTTACTTGAATACATCATTTAACTTGTGTTTGGGTACTTAGTTGTGGATATATTGTTTTTACCAAATTGGGATAATTGACTTCTTACTTTTGGACGGAAGTAATTCTTTAACATAAATTCTAACTCTTAAATTATTACCTACTTTGATCAACATTTAGACATTATTATTAATATAAAGCTGAAGCTATTTACACTGTCATCATGCAATATCTTCAGTTTTGTAGGGTTAATATGTGTTGCCTACACTGATCTTCACCAAATTCTCAAAAATGATTTGGAAAATGTATGTCCAATGTAATAAATCTCTCACGGATAGCATTTTTCTTGCAAATCAAACGCATTTGGTTTGCGTTAAAAAATGTAAAAATAAGAAGAGAAGAAAGACTGCTAAATAATTTAAGAAAGGCAAAGGGAAAAAAGTTAATAATCACGAGCAATGGTCTTTAACAGAAGCGAAAGCAAACTATATACTTACGAGTGCGGTTCCACTATTGCGGGAAAGACGGAGCCGGGGTCGGGATGATGTCATCGGTGGCAACTGAAACAAACCGTTCCATCCACCCACAGCCGTCATCATCATCCATGCTGGAAATCAATGCATGGTGTCCCCGCTTGCTGAAATTAATCATTCCCCACGGAAAATCTTGGGGGAATAAAGGTCAATCACGTGCGCTAGGGATAGCTCCTCCCCCATTTCTTAGAACAGGCACCGAAGGCAAGCAATCATCCCCTACACAGAGGGACTCACTTGTGCCAAACATACTTGGTAGTGGAGGCAGAACTCCGCAATAACGGAGTCAATCTCTCCACTCAGAGAAAATGTCCCCAAAGTGAAGGGATACGTATAGAAGTACGTAAAACCCTTCTTGGGTAAGGTTACCCGCTCCGCCAGATCAGGAGAAATAATGTCTAAATCCTGGCAATGACATCTTCCTTCATATCAGGAATACTGGAAGGACGGATGAAAGAAGGATATCTGCCAACGGTCCATGTACGAGGGCTAGCAGAAGGAAATTTCTCTTCGAAGTCTTTAGTTGTGACGAGACTTGTGGGGATTATGGTGCTCACTGTAGGGGGAGCGGCCTCATCGGCTTTATTTTTGTTCTTTGAGGAACTGATGTTTTTGAAGAAGAAACCATTATATGTTGGAGAAGAAGGAAAAGCTTTTTCTTATAAAGAAAATTAAAGAAACGTTGAAGAATAGAGTGCAAATTGAATGAAGAGAGGTTAGGAGAGTTTGGAGAATTATGGGGTGTGAATAAAGGAGGTTGATGCGTATAAGTAAAGGTTTAGTCGGCTAAATTCGTGGCCATAATTGTCACGACTCAATTTCACCTATAGGTCGTGATGACGCCCAACAATATAGCTAGGCAAGCCAACTAATAAATTAAACATATATCGATAAAATTTAAATCCAGAAAAAATATAAACACCAAATTCTACCAATGTGTGTGCCAAGACCTGGTGTCACAAGTGTATGAGCATCTAGTAGATTATACAAAACCTCTAATACTGTCTTAAATAAAAATAGACATAATGAAAAATACAAGGAGAGACACTAGTAGCTGCAGAACGGCTCAGAAAGACAGCTCACTACTATGCCCCTGGATAACGTGGGTGTAAGATGATAGGTCATGCACAAAAAGTTCAGCAAGTGTAGTATGAGTACGTAAACAACGTGTACCCAGTAAGTATCAAGCCTAATCTCGAAGTGGTAGAGACGAGATGGCCGACTTTGACACTTACTAAGGGTCAGCAATAGTAAATGAAATAAATTATAATTATTCAAATCAGCATGATTCACGGAGTTAACAATAATTTTATTCAATTAGCAGAAATAATAAGAATCCTTCAAATGCAACAATTTCTAATCTATTAATTAAATCCTTCAATTTAAATAATAATTCCAATTTATCAAATAGCTTTACAAGCTGCAATTCAATTTCAATAAATTTCTAATTTATCAAATAGCTTTACAAGCTGCAATAAACTATCCAAGTATCGTGTAATTATTATTATTATTATTAAGCATGATTTTTGCCGAGGATGTACAGCCCGATCCAGAGTATCGTGTACACTGTCGAGGGACGTGCGGCACGATCCATAGATGCATCTATCCTGTCGAGGCGTTCGGCACGATCCACAAGAAAGGAGGACATTTTCTTATGTACCTCCGGAAGGAGAATATATTTAATTTAAAGATAAATTCGGGAGGAAGAACAATTTATTTTAACAATTAATTAATTTAAACAGAAAATTAAGAATATGAGATTTTCATCCTTTAATATCTTTATATATATATATATATATATATATATATATCAATTACTATTAATTAAACAAAGAATATAATTTACACAAGTAATTCATGCTTTGAGTCCTAAACTACCCGGACTTTAGCATTTATAGTAGCTGCGCACGGACTCTCGTCACCTCGTGCGTACGTAACCCCCACAATTAGCAATAATTATTTAATTTAATCACCTATGAGGTAATTTTCCCCTCACAAGATTAGACAAGAGACTTACCTTGTCTCAAAGTCCACCTTCCGATTATCGCGTCGCGTAAAATTTTCGATTCGACGCCGAAAAATCCGAAGCTATCCAAATATTATATAAAATAATTAATATATGTTCAATAATTCAAAATTTATCTATTAACTAAATTATCTTATCCAAAATGGTAAAATTTTTAAAATTCGCCCTGGGCCCACGTGCCCGGATTCTGAAAATTTTCAGATAAAAACGTTACCCATAATCTCAAGAATTCAAATATATAATTTCTATCCAATTCCATAACCATTTTCGTGGTTAAAATCTCATTTTTATAAAAATTTAGGTTTTTTACCTAAACCCTTGATTTCTAAGATTTACTAGTTAAAATCTAGCCATAATCTATGTATTTAACTCAAAGGGTGTAGAATTAACTTACCTCCAAGTTGTTAGTTTAAAACTCCTCACAAATAGCTCTGAAATCGCCCAAACATGGAAGAAAATGAACAAAAATGGACTAAGTTTCGTCCATTTTAAGGTCCTGCCCAGACAGATTTTTCGCACCTGCGAAAAATCCTCGCAGGTGCGAGATTTTTCCTCTTGGACTGGCTCTGCACCTGCGGACGAGTTTCTCGCTTCTGCGCAAGCGCATGTGCGCCCATTCCTTCGCACCTGCGCATTCCTCCGCTTCTGACACAAGGCCATCGCACCTGCGCGTTCGCAGGTGCGCCAAATGCTTCGCATATGCGATGGCTGGGCAGGCTCCTCTCGTTTGCACCTGCGAGCTCGCACATGTGGTTGTCCAAGCGCAGGTGCGATTATGACAGTAGCTGGGAGCTTCAGTCCTTGCTCAATTTTCCAAAATTGGTCCGAGCCTCGTCCTGTTAACAGTCGGGACCCCGGGGGGCCTGCCCGAATATACCAACAGATTTGAAATCATAAAACAGACTCGCTCGAACTCTCGGAACGCGTAAAACAACATCAAAACTAAGAATCATACCCTAAACCAAATTGATTCAAATTTAAGAATTTTAAGTTCTTCAATTTACTTCCAATGCGCCGAAATATACTTAAACTACTCAGAATGACACGAAATTTTGTGTGCAAGTCTTAAATCACTATACGGAACTATTTCCAAACTCGAAATTCCAAACGGACTTCAATTACTCAAAAACCTACTCCAAACCAAATTTAAAAAATTTTAAACCTTCAAATAGTTAATTGTTTTACTATTAAGCGTCAAAATGCTCCCGGGTTATCCAAAACCCGATTCGGACATACGCACAAGTCCAAAATCATCATACGAACCTATTGGAACCGTCAAATCCCGATTCCGGGGTCGTTTTCTCAAAATATTGACCGAAGTCAAATTTGGCCATTTAAAGCCAACTTAAGGAACCAATTGTTCCGATTTCAACCCAAACACTTCCAAATCCCGAACCAACCATCCCCGCGAGTCATAAATTAATAAAAGGATGTTCGGGGAGTTTTATTTTAGGGAACGGGTTTCTAAAAGTTAAAATAATTGGTTGGGTCATTACAATAATTACCTCGATAACAGGCAAAAGTTATGCTGAATAGCGGGATGACGCGTGTTCGGGGCATTAAATGCCGAGAGACGTGCGTCTAATCAACCATCAAAAACTTTTCAGAGGGAGTCAGAGAAATTCTCGCCAAAAAGAATATTTTACCAACTTCTCGGTGACACTAAGTAATGTCACCGGAAAGCGGGGGGGCTATCTGTATAGGGTAAAATATGATAAGTTAAGTGATTGCATAATATAATGACACGTAGAGCCGAAGACAGAGGAAAGCTAAAACCGAAGACAATTGTTCCATTTTGTTACCGGAAAGAGTGATGCTCATAAAGATGCAATAAACACCTTCCACCCAGTAGCATTTCATGGAGAATATTCTACAGCATTTAGTACGCTGCCCGTTACAAAGAATTTGTCATTCATGCCCACCGTTATACATTCTTCAATGACCCTCATAATTGACATTAAAGAAGGGCATGATCCTAGGACCTTGTTCCCTAGGTCCAGCTATATATAGTGAGCTATGTTACCATTGTAAAGGACACGAATTTTCTCGCGAACTTACGCTACAACCTATTAAAAGCTTTATACAACTTTATCCTCTTGCTTTTTGATTTCATCGTTGTTGTACCCGGAAGCCCTGCTCCCGGAATTACTGTTTCTACTATTTCATTTTCATCTCAATGCTAAGTATTGAAAATTTATTCAATTCTTTTATTATTTCAGGATCGAATTAATTCACTTGTCTAGAAATCACATATAAATTCAATTATACCGTTTTAC
>AWOL01S0038689.1:36205-58990 GCA_000715115.1 Nicotiana otophora
TTTTACATGGAGACTTGGAAGAGAAAATCTATATGACTCAGCCAGAAGGATTCAAAGTTGCTGAAAAGGAAAATATGGTGTGCAAACTTGAAAAATCGTTGTACGGATTGAAACAATCTTCTAGACAATGGTACAAACGATTTGACAAGTTTATGTTGCGGCAGAAGTACAGAAGAAGCAAATACGATCATTATGTGTATTTGCGCAAGCTTGAAGACGGATCCTTCATATATCTTCTCCTATACATTGATGATATGTTGATAGCTTCCAAAAGTCAAGAGGAAATTGAGAAATTGAAGATTTAACTAAGAAAGGAGTTTGAGATGAAAGATTTGGGTGAGGTGAAGAAAATTCTTGGCATGGGGATAAAAAGATATAGACATTCAAAGAAACTTTATCTATCTCAGAATGAATACTTGAAGAGAGTAATAGATCGATTTGGCATAAATGAGAACACGAAGTCGGTTAGCACTCCTCTTGCTCCTCACTTTAAGCTTAGTGTTGCTATGTCACCGAAGAATGAAGTTGAACGAGAGTATATGTCACGAGTGCCATATGTGAATGTCGTTGGTAGCTTGATATATGCAATGGTTTGCACAAGACCTGATATTTCACATGCTATCGGAGTTGTAAATAGGTATATGCATGATCCAGAGCATTTGGCAAGCTGTGAAATGGATTCTACGGTACATTCGTAATACTGTAAATGTTGGATTGATTTTTGAGCAGGAATATAGTCAGTATCTAGTTGGATATTGTGACTCGGATTATGCGAGTGATTTGGACAAGCATAGATCAACTATTGGTTATGTCTTCACTTTTACAAATGCACCAGTTAGTTGGAAATCTACTTTGCAGTCAACGGTTGCTTTGTCTACTACTGAGGCAGAGTACATGGTAATTACGGAGGCCGTAAAGGAGGCAATTTGGCTTCAAGGGTTGCTTAGAGATCTTGGTATTGGTCAAGAAAGCATCACACTATTTTGTGATAATTAGAGTGTTATCCAATTAGCAAAGAACCAAGTTTATCATGCAAGGACGAAGCACGTTGATGTTCGATATCACTTTGTACGAGATATTATAGAAGAAGGTGGAGTAATGGTGCAGAAAATTCGGACTTCAGACAACCCTGCTGATATGCTAACAAAAGTAGTGATTGCAATCAAGTTTCAACATTGTTTGAACTTGATCAACATTGTTGAACTTTGAAGATTGAAGTTGAAGACACAATCAAAATTTATCATAAGAGAAAATTGAAAAAAGGGGAATCTTGCCAAGGTGGAGATTTGTTGAATTTGACAAGATTAATATGAACTAGTGTGAACATTTGAAACCTCCTTTTAGGAAGAAATTGATAGATGCATTTCATGCATTTACATTGCATGTTAACACTTAATATGATGTCATACATGACGTTATTAAGGTCATTTTCCTTCTATAAATAGCAAGGGTTTTGTTCATTTGAAAATATCTCTCACTTACCTTCTTATCTCATAAGTCATTTGAATCTTCCTTCTCTCTTGTAGTATTTCACTTGTATTTTTGGAGTGAAATAAAGTTTGAGTTGATTGTGTCCGAGGACTAGGCAAAAATCAAATTTTGCCGAACCTCGTTAATTTCTGATGTTCTTTTTATTACTATCTCATTTACTATTTATTAGCTACCTTTAAATATAATAGTTGTGATTTAACTACTCTCTATATATTCGGCTTCCGCAACAACCAATTCACAATAAGAAACACATGGAACAGTCAACTAGTGAGAATACAGCAAGAGAAGAAAAAACCATTTGTCACTCACAGGAGAAGGCAATAATGCTGGATCCCCAATCGCTTGATATCTTCTTATTGTCGACAAGAATAGAGGCACATAGCTTCACAAAATAACTACTATTACTATTTTTTTTGGCCCCCACTATTGTTTTTGTAAGAAAGCTTGGAAAGAAACTGATGCGATTTGAGATTATTACAGATGAAAAAAGGGAAATTAGAAAAAGAAAACAGAAAGAGAGACTGAATAATGAAGAATGGGTAGTGAAATGAAAATATATACAACAACAACCCAGTATAATCCCACTACTGGGGTCTGGGGAGGGTAGTGTGTACGCAGGCCTTACCCCTACCCTGGGGTAGAGAGGCTGTTTCCAAATGACCCTCGGCATCCTTCCCTCCAAGAACTCCCCACCTTGCTCTTGGGGTGACTAGAACTCACAACCTCTTGGTTGTTGTCACTTCTATTAGACATCATTCCCATTTATCTTTTTGCTCATTATTTTGCGTTTTTGTTATATTTTTTTTTATTTATTTATTTTTATTTAGATAAGGTGGGTTGCTCTGATGGTAAGCACCTTCCACTTCCAACCAAGAGGTTGTGAGTTCGAGTCACCCCAAGAGCAAAGTGGAGAGTTTTTAGAGGGAAGGATGCTGAGGGTCATTTGGAAACATCCTCTCTACCCCAAGGTACCCTCCCCAGACCCCACTAGTGGGATTATACTGGATTGTTGTTGTTGTTATTATATTTTTTTATTTATCATGTTGTTCGTAATTTTATAGAGTCATTAGGTCTGAATGCTACATGAAGAACATAAGCCAGATGACGTAACGGGAAGACTCAGGATGTAGAAGATTATAACATGAGTTATCGTATCCATCACATAGTTTACATACTCAGACAAGCTGACTTCAGCGCCTATAGTAATACTCATACTAAAACTAAAGAGATCCCAATAATCAATCCGCTACGCCCCAATATTGTCAACGAATAACCACTTGCCTTACTAATATATGAATTAAGAATTAAAAGTCAAAAAATTACTGCTCCAAACGTTTCATAAAACGCGAACACTTATTCATAAACCGTTTTTTCATATAGCAAAACCACCTTTTCTTAAACTGATGATGCTTATATTCCTATTACCCAAGTCCCCACTGATGGTTCCAAAACACTCTCATTTATTTTATGACAAACAAACAAAGAGAGCTTTATAGCCATGAGCGAGAAAGCCAGAAATTCAAATGCTAAACATATCAATATATACCTTCCTCTGCTTCTTTTGGGTTCTCTTTCTTTTTTGCCATGTGCGGTAAGATTACTTAATATTTTTCCTCCAGAAACTCAAGTTTGAGTTTCCACTTACACTACAATGATTCATATTCCTTATTAATGCAAGAAATTATTTTTATCACTACAGATTGCTAGGAGTTAAACAAAAATTGCTTATTAGCATTTTTTTAATTCGTGATACTAATATTATCGGTTGTTCATGCGGGGAGTATTGTTAAAGTTTCGAGCAATAATTACACCCGTTGAAATAGTGCAACCAAAGCCTTAAAAGAGGTACATTCTATATATGCTATCTTCGTTGAACATTGGTGCCATCCTTGGCCTCATACAAGAAATATTTCAAATTGCTGGAACAAAGGCTAGCTATATGATTAATATCTGTAATTTCATAATAAGAATACTAGATAGAGAGTTTAGGGTTTTTTCCATATGGAAAGCATATAGTTTTTTATTTTTATTTTATTCTCCTTCTGGTTTATGTGTAATTTTTTTTCTTTTCCTTTCTTGGACTATGGAGGAAAATGGGTGTGTCGCATCCTTGAGGATAAAGCAGTGGCAAAGTCACATATATTTAAGGGGTGTCATTGACACCCATTCATTATAACTAGGTAAAAAAATATTTTATTTTGTATATATAGTAGATATTGGCACACTTTAGCTTCAAGATTTACTTCTTTATATTTTGACCTCTTTTAGTAAAAATTCGGATTTCCAATATTAAAACCAATATAAGAGTAGATGATAATTGATGGAGTATTATTAAGATCACTTGCAATTCTTCTCTCCTTTGCCATGCAAGAGATTCTTCCCGGATTAAAAGACAACTAATTTTAAGGTTATTCTAAGTTTCTGTGACAATATTGGCGGTATAACATATAACAACAAATTAAATGGTAAGATCTACGAGATATAAGTTTTGGCAGAATAGAGAATTCATAAAAATTTATCCACGTATGCTGTAGAAAAGTTATAATCCCCCTCCTGTAATTGTCTATTTATTTGATGTTTTTACATCCATTTATATACTCTTTTATTTCCTTTTCGTGGTGTTTGACCTTCTAATCTTCTCTTTTCTTTTTTGGGTAAGCCTATATATCCCTCATTTTGGAACTTCATTTTTATCATTTTCTTTTTGTAATTTCTCCTTATTTTTTCCGGTCAACACAAGCATTTTAATTCATGGAAGGAAAAAGAAGACTAAAGAAAACTGATGGTATAATACATTAGAGTATTAATTTAGGGGACAACTTTCATGGTGATTTGATCGCTCAATTAACTATGATACAATCAAGTATATATGCAATTTAATCATTTATGTAATTAACTAAATGGATCAATCTCTTTGGTTTTACCCTTTATATTATATTGTTTTCCTTGCCGAAGATGGTTTATACCTTTTACTCCCTACCCATGCACTTAAAAATATACAATTGATAATTTTGATAATTAATAAATATACTCTTTTCCAAAAATATTAATTAAGTAGTCACAAGTGTAGTGTTTTTATTTGCAAGAAAATGAGATCTCTTATTTCCACTTTCTAATTTCAATAGTGAAAAATGATCTTACAAAAATCTTGATCGATTTTATGTGTTATTTTCTATTGATCTTGTAATGACCCGGCCAACCGTTTTAAAAGTTGTAGTCCCGTTTCTCCATTTAATGTTTATTCTGTACTTTATAATTGTTATGTGACTTGCCGGGGTAATTGGTTCGGGTCCGATGAGGTTTTTAGAATGAATTGGAACACTTAGTTCCAAAGTTTAAAACTTAAGTTGAAAAGGTTGGCTGGATGTTGACATATGTGTAAACGACCCCGGAATAGAATTTTGATAATTCCAACAGCTTCGTATGGTAATTTTACACTTAGGAGCATGATCGGAATATTATTTGAAAGTCCGTAGTTAAATTAGGTTTGAAATGGCTAAAATAAGAATTTAAGTTTGGAAGTTTGACCGGGGAGTTGACTTTTTGATATCGGGGTCGGAATCCAATTCTGAAAATTTGCATAGCTCTGTTATATCATTTATAACTTGTGTGCAAAATTCGAGGTCAATCGGACTTGATTTGATAGGTTTCGGGATCGAATGTAGAAGTTGAAAATTCTTAAGTTTCATTAAGCTTGAATTGGGGTGTGATTTGTGATTTTAGCGTTGTTTGATATGAATTGAGATTTCGACTAAGTCGTATGATGTTTTAGGACTTGTTGGTGTATTTTGTTGAGGTCCCGGGGGCCTCAGGTGAGTTTCGGATGCTTAACGGATCGAAATTTGGACTTGATAAACTGCTGAAGAATGCTGGTTTTCTGTCAGAGGTTTCCTTCTATGCGATCGCGTGAGAAGGTCCGCGATCGCATAGGCTTATTTGGGCAGAGGTGAGATTTGTTCAGTGCGATCGCGTGAAGGCACCCGCGATCGCGTAGGCTTGTTGAGGCAGTGTTGATTTTGTTCTTCGTGATCGCTTGAGGTCAACCGCGATCGCGTACGTTGGGTCAGTCTGTGCTACGCGAACTCATGGGAGATGCCACGTTCGCATAGGGGAACTTGAGAGGAAGTTGGGCTACGCGTTTTCTCTATGCGATCGCGTGAACAGGGCTGCGATCGCGTAGAGCTGGGATCATATGCATCGCGATCGCGTGAAGGCAATCGCAATCGTGTAGGATCTTTTCTGGGCAGTGAAAAATTGTGCTTCGCGATCGCGATCGCGTGTGTTTGTCCGTGATCGCGTAGAGCAAATGACTGGGCAGAGAGTTTAAGTTCTGAAAATGGGACTTCGTCCCATTTTTTTTTTACCGATTTGGAGCTCGTATTGAGGCGATTTTTGGGAGATTTTCAGAGAAAACATCGAGGTAAGTGTTCTTAACTCAATTTTGGTTAGATTACCTGAATCCATCACTGTTTTTATCATTTAATTGGTGAATTAAGTTGGAAAAGTTTGAAAATCTTCTTGGATAAATTTGAGGTTTTGAGGGCCGGATTGTTATCGGAATTTAGTAATTTTGGTATGGTTAGACTCGTGGTTGAATGGCCGTTCATATTTCGTAATTTTGCTGGATTTCGAGACGTGGGTCCCACGGGCGATTTTTGAGTTAATTTTGGATTTTATTGAAAAATGTAGTATTTTCTTATGAAATTGATTCCTATAATTTTTGTTGATTGTATCGAATTATTTTGGCTAGATTCGAGCCATTCAGAGTTAGATAATCGAGGAAAAGGCCTACTAGTGGATTAAATTGGAGCAAGTCGAGGTAAGTGACTTGTCTAACCTTGTGTGGGGAAAATTTTTCCTAGGATTGGTATTGACGTGATAATTGTAATGTGTTGAAGTCGTATACACGAGGTGACGAGTATGTACACGGGCTAAATGTGGAAGATTATGCTTTTAAATTGTATAGATCACTGTTGCATATTAATTAAATTATTTTATTTTGTTATATTCTTCATCATTGATCTGATTTTTATACTTTAAATTTTCTTAGACATTTTTCTGCTAATTATTTTACCTGTTTAGTTGAAACTTAGTTTCTTTTATTCTGTGCATTATTTGAAGGTTGAATTTCTTTAATTTAAATATTATTAATATAAAGTATTTGATATTTTAAATTTGGTACGGAGGAAACGTATTAAATTTTTTGAAATATTATTTTTGCTGAGTTATATTTATTCCCGAATATTTTATGAGATTTTTGTACTCATTGTGATTGAGCCATGAGCTCCCTATTGTGGAAAATATTGTTGATGTTGTTTATTTTGGAAAATTGAAATATTTGGGCACTTGAGGTGCAAATTGTGATATATTGTGATATTGATACGCATGCGGTGGTATAAGGTCTGGGTGTTGAAACGCATGCGGTGAGATAAGGGTGGCTTGATACGCGTGGCTAGTAGGGGAACTACCAGAAGTCATGTGGTGTGATGGGGGTGGCTAAAACGCGGGATGCTATTTCGGGAAAAATATTTGCTTTAAAATTGAATGTGAAGGCTCCCGGGGTGATATAAGAAAATGAGATATTGTGAATTTATTTATGATTTGGGACTACGAGGCGGTATCTCGGGAGTGCCCTTGTTGATATTTATTTATGGCCGCAGTTGGCTTTGATTATTGTTGTGATTTTCTTAAAGCTGAAAAATTCTGTTTTGCTTCCGCGAGGTATTGTTTGCTCTTATTTTGTGAAATTAAATGGTGACATACTACTTGATTCATTTCCATTATCATTTTATTGTTATTACATTGTTAAATATTTTACTATGCCTTTTATTATTTCCAGTAGGGCCTAACTTGACCTCGTCAATACTCTACCGAGGTTAGGCTTGGCACGTAATGGGTACCGTTGTGGTGCACTCATACTACATTTCTGCACATCTTTTTGTGCAGATCCAGGTACATCCTATCAGCCCAGATATCAGTGGGCTAACTGTGTACGGAGACTTTGAGGTATATCTGCCAACGTCCGCATACTCTAGAGTCCCCTTCTATCCTTATTATGTTGCTTCCTTATTTTCTTTAGACTCTGATATAAAGAGACATTGGGGATAAATTATTAGAAGCTTGTGACTTATTTTTATCGGGTTTTGGGAGTTGTAATTATGTGAATTGCAGATTTATTTATTTCATATTTCTATTGTTATTCCGCATTGATAGGCTTACCTAGTCTTAGAGATTAGGTACCGTCGAAATTCTACGGAGAAAATTTGGGATCGTGAAAGATCTCATATGAGAAAAGGTCATATAACTAAACAAATATTTGTTACACTACTAAGCCAAATCTAACTATGCAAATTAAGATGGTGCTTTTATTACTTTTATCTGCATAAATGTAATAGTATTATGAACAATTAAATAGGAATTTGAAATCAGGAGAAATGGTTCAATAATTCTTTACAATTTTAATAGAAGAATATGATTTTGAAAATCTCTTGCATTTTATTTTCAAATCTCAGGTGTGTACAAGATCGCATGGGAGATTTAACAAAAGATTTTTAAAAATTGCAATGGAGACGAAACCAATTTACCCTAAGAGGAACCAAAGGGAAGAAGAATTACATTACACAATATTTTTCTCTCTGAAATGAACGCTAACGTCCCTTTCCAAATTGATATTTGAGAGGACTATTCGTCGAGAACTCTTCCTTTCTAAAAGTAAAAGAAGATGGACAATTTATTTGTATCTTTTTTCTAATTAATCTTTTCCTTGGGTATTTTTCTTTATACATTTGATTTTTATGTATTTTAGTATGTGTTCCTTAGATTAAATATTTGTCGTTTTTCTTAAAATTTTCGTATTAAAAGAAATTTATTTCTTCAATACCAATTAAAATTAAAAGAAGAAATATATAATCGCGCCAAGGCAGGTTAATTAACTAGTTAATTAATGAATGAAAGGGAAGCCACTTATCCCCCATTAATCACTTAAACGAAACGTGTCACTGAAAAGGACTGGCTTCAATTACCAAAATGCACATACTAAAAAAAGTATTACTGAAATACCCTTCATTGTACAAGGTACCTTCACTTATTAGATATTCCCTCCGGTCCATAATAAGTGATTTTTTGGCTTTTTTTATGATCCAGAATAAGTGATTTTTCCAGATTTCAAGAATAAATTAATTATTTTTTTCCTACACTGTCCTTGGAGAGTAAATAGTATTGGAGTATGTGTTATGAGTATTTATGTGAAGAGATAGTAAATGTTAATATGGTCAGTTTCATGCTAATTAATGTTAAAAAGTGAATTTTTTAATCTATGTGAAAATAACCAAAAATCACTTATTGTGGACCGGAGGATGTAGTTAAATAACAATAAAAATATTTACTATTCATGTAAACTCATTTCAGTCCATAACACAAATCCATCCATGATATATGAAGGGATTTTTACCTTCGTATACACTATTTGAAACTTTATTACCCTCCCTACTCAAATTTTAATTTAATTACATAGGCATATACAATTTACCAATTATATACACTTTATGAATTAAATGAGTATCCATTTATATTAGGAACTGAATAAGGAATCAATTATTTCTCATCCTTATTCTCTCTCCCTCACGCGTTCCCTCTCTACGCCTCTCTCTCTCTCTCCTGCTCTCTCTCTCTATATATATATATATTCCTCATTCCAGTAATGTAGAGCAAAGGGAAAGAGAGCAGCAATTCCACGCTTATTGAAATTCCAGTAATGTAGAGCTGAAGGTGTTGCACAATTGGTGTTCAAATTCCATTAATGTTGTACAATTGGTGTTCAAATTAAAACTGTCAATCAATAAATTTTGAGGGTGTTTGACTTTCCACCATTGATAGCCATTAAAAGGCTTTGAAGATTTGAATTTAAATTTGGGTTTTCAAAAACCATCATTTGTTTGGATTGGGGTGTTGTTGCAAACAATTGGAAATATTGTTTGGAGTTTATATCTCAATTTTGAGGGTGTTTGGTGAAGATTATACTTGATTTTGACTAAATTTCATATTGAAACTCGTCGTCGTCGTCGAAGAAGAAGAAGAAGAAGAAGAAGAAGAAGAAGAAGAAGAAGAAGAAGAAGACATGACATACAATATACTTACGAAATTGTATGTAAATTGTATTCTGTTGTAGTTATATATTTTTTTTATTTGAATGTTGTATGAAAGTTGAACAATAGTTGTATAATGTATGAATCGTTGTATAAAATTTGTATTTAAGTTATCAACACAATCCTTTTACATAAAGTTATTGATATGTATCAAAATTGTATTAAGAGAGTAAGTTTTGATTGGAATTTTAGAGAGGAATAAGCACACACCACAGACAAAATATATACAAATCAGATACAAAATATATATACAAAAACATATTGTATAAAATTTGTATAAAAATTATATTTAAGTTGTATGATATTGTAGTTGTATATAACTGGGTAAAAATAATATATGAAAGTTGTAGATAAGTTGTATACTATATAATTAGTTGTATGAAATTTATTTTTACTATGTATAAATCAGATACAAAATATACAAAAAATATATTGTATAAAAATTGTATTTAAGTTGTACGATATTGTAGTTCTATTTAACTGGGTAAAAATCGGCATGTTTTCCTTTTTGTCTGCAAATTGGAGCTGGAGTAATGCTTGCGTTCGGTGAAAGTTCAAGTCTCAAGGTAAGATTGCAAGGTAGTATATGAACCAAGTCATTTGAAGAANGAACTGAATAAGGAATCAATTATTTCTCATCCTTATTCTCTCTCCCTCACGCGTTCTCTCTCTACGTCTATCTCTCCCTCTCTCCCTCTCCCTCTCTCTCTCTCTCTCAATCCCTCATTCCAGTAATGTAGAGCAAAGGGAAAGAGAGCAGCAATTCCACGCTTATTGAAATTCCAGTAATGTAGAGCTGAAGGTGTTGCACAATTGGTGTTCAAATTCCATTAATGTTGTACAATTGGTGTTCAAATTAAAACTGTCAATCAATAAATTTTGAGGGTGTTTGACTTTCCACCATTGATAGCCATTAAAAGGCTTTGAAGATTTGAATTTAAATTTGGGTTTTCAAAAACCATCATTTGTTTGGATTGGGGTGTTGTTGCAAACAATTGGAAATATTGTTTGGAGTTTATATCTCAATTTTGAGGGTGTTTGGTGAAGATTATACTTGATTTTGACTAAATTTCATATTGAAACTCGTCGTCGTCGTCGAAGAAGAAGAAGAAGAAGAAGAAGAAGAAGAAGAAGAAGAAGAAGAAGAAGACATGACATACAATATACTTACGAAATTGTATGTAAATTGTATTCTGTTGTAGTTATATATTTTTTTTATTTGAATGTTGTATGAAAGTTGAACAATAGTTGTATAATGTATGAATCGTTGTATAAAATTTGTATTTAAGTTATCAACACAATCCTTTTACATAAAGTTATTGATATGTATCAAAATTGTATTAAGAGAGTAAGTTTTGATTGGAATTTTAGAGAGGAATAAGCACACACCACAGACAAAATATATACAAATCAGATACAAAATATATATACAAAAACATATTGTATAAAATTTGTATAAAAATTATATTTAAGTTGTATGATATTGTAGTTGTATATAACTGGGTAAAAATAATATATGAAAGTTGTAGATAAGTTGTATACTATATAATTAGTTGTATGAAATTTATTTTTACTATGTATAAATCAGATACAAAATATACAAAAAATATATTGTATAAAAATTGTATTTAAGTTGTACGATATTGTAGTTCTATTTAACTGGGTAAAAATCGGCATGTTTTCCTTTTTGTCTGCAAATTGGAGCTGGAGTAATGCTTGCGTTCGGTGAAAGTTCAAGTCTCAAGGTAAGATTGCAAGGTAGTATATGAACCAAGTCATTTGAAGAATCGGTAGCTGCCTTTATGCCTTTTAGTTTGCTGTAGCTAATGGAACTCGTACTTGTTCTAGTCAGTTAGAGAACTTCAAATGTCATGTATTATCTTTTTAAGTATATCCTTCTGCTGCCTAGTTGCTAGACCGATTCATATCAGTTTCTAGAACCTTTACTGTAGTTAATATAACTTGAACCTTATTTGCTTCGAGAACTATTTTCTGTTGAGAATTGTGCCTTTCCCGAGATATTGGGCGGTATACAAAATATTTCTCATATCGTTACCCCAACAGCTGAAGCTAAATTTCCACGTGAAAGAGCTCTGTTGATAATCCGATGGATATAGTCAAGCAAGAAGAAAACGTAAGAAAAATTCAAAGGAAGTAATTTACATCAAAAATTGAAAGAGAAGAAAAGATCTTAGATATCAAGGGTATAGCAAACAAAATTTGGAGAAAAGAGGGGAGAGGGGAGAGAGGAGAGAAAAAAAAGAAAATGGTATAATTAAATCTCTTGATTGAAAGCACTAATAATGGATTAGGAGTCTTTTAAGGTGGATTGTATATATTTTGTAGCTAAAACGTGTTTAGATCGGATAAATACAAAAACTTAAATATTTTTCGTAATAAAATTTCAAATAATGTATAGGAACAAAAAAAAAATGTCATTTAAGAATCCTTACTCATACGTACTCCTTCGCATTAATACAGTAATGTGATGAAATTTTTGTGTACTTTCGTGACACATGACTTAAATGTCCATGTACTGCACACCTATTACCTATATTGGGAAATATACTAATTATTGTACCTTGGTTATGCTTCCGACTAATAACATGTTTGACCAAGCTTCTAAAATTTGCTTTTTTTGAAAAGTATTTTTAAAAAAAATCATGAAAATTAGTTTGTGTTTGACTAATCAATTTCAAAAATATTTTTGAACAGCAATTAATGTTTGGCCAAGCTTTTAAAAAATATTTATAAGTGTATTTTTCTCAAAAATATTTTTTTAAAAAATACTTCTAGGGAAATTTTTTTTTTTCTGTTTCTACTCAAAAGTATTCTTTTTATTTCAAAAAGCTTGGCGAAACACCTTAATTTTGATTTTAAAAAACACTTTTGACCTATAAGAAAAGAGAATAAGAAGTCAAAAACTTTTGCACATATCCATCACTAATAGTATACAGACGTGTTTCCAACTTTATTATAGTGGATAAACAATCTTTATTCTAATCGGATTCCTCATTGCCTTCTATGTAATAAAAAAATACCAAAACAAGAAACTATTAATTACAAAGTCACTGGGCACAATTATAATGACAAATTAAAATAAAAGTATCATTCAAAGAATCGAAAGTTACTCCTTTTCTATTAGCGCCAACAGATTTAGGCATAAGTTATTGCCCATAGGATAAAAAAGAAAATGCAACTACTAACAAAACTCCAATATATTTCGTCCGTACCTCCTAGGTGAGAAATTTTTTGTTTTTTCATTTAATTTGATTGCTCCCTTTTTATTTTCTAGTGTAACTCGAATATGGTTTAACATAATAAGCAGGGTCGACTTTAGTAGAGGCGGAGCCAGGATTTTAACTTTATGAGTTCGAAATTTTAGAACGACAATTTTAAGAGCTAATAACTGGGTTCTAAATTTTATATTTGTACATAATTAATAAATTTCTTAACACGAATACACTATTTGAACAAAAGTTATTGTGTTCGACGAAACCTGTATTTGGGCTTCTAGCTCCACCTCTGGGCTCTAAGATTATTACAAGTTAGGCTTATGCTTTAGGCCTCCAAATTTTAGGGGGGGAGGGGCATTTTTTCGGAAATAATAGGTTGATAGGTATTTTTTTTAAAAAATATTTAGTACTTTTAATATAAAAGTTGAGTTTTCTATAATAGTTACAACAACAACAACAACCCAGTATAATCCCACTAGTGAGGTTTGGGGAGGGTAGTGTGCACGCAGACCTTACCCCTACCCTAGGGTAGAGAGGTTGTTTCCAATAGAAACTCGGCATCCTTCCCTCCAAGAACTCCTCACCTTGCTCTTGGGGTGACTCGAACTCACAACCTCTTGGTTGGAAGTGGATGATGCTTACCATCAGAGCAACCCACCTTGTCTTTTCTATAATAGTTAACGCAAAAAAATAAGTTTTTCAAAATTATATTTGATAAAATCTTACCTAAGATAAAAAAAAATAAAAAAAAATAAAAAAAATGTCTCCAAAAAAATTAAATATGTTGGTTATACTATCAATTGAAGTGAGAGTTATTAGAGAAAATCGATTATAAAATAATTATTAACAACTTTGCATTTCAAAAGGTTAAAGAAATAGAATTCAAATAAAAATGTATATATCATAATATTCTTTTGAAAATTTATGACTCATATTAAATTTTGGCTTTAGGCCTTGTGCTTGAACCGCCCTGATGATAGGATAAACAAAAAACAAAGATAAACAAAAAACAAACTAACAAGTGTTTTTCTAGTACTCTTCAATATCATAATTCATAGCTTGAGGTAGAAGCGTCTCACTCAATTATGCACCAATCATAGTAATCCACTGCGATTAAGCATTAATTCAGATAACGCGCGTAGTATATTTTTTATTATGAGGCATGTTATGTATTTATTACTTATTAGTTTAATACATGAATTAATCGGGACAAATATTTTGTGTACCANTACATTTCATCTTTAGTCCCCTCGAATTTGGAAATATAGAATCATAGTTCAAAAATTTACCCCTATTGGATTGTGAATTTGAGGTGTGCAACTATATTTTGTAAACTTTTAGCCATTTGACATGAATCGGTTGATACTCGGAAAAAAAAGTAGTATATGAAGTTAAGTTGAAAAAGGGTATTTGGAAGTTGAATTTAGGATAGTATAAATTGTTGTATAAACCTGGTATAGTCTAAGTTGCTGGTTGAATGACAAGTTCCTTTGGTGTAATGCCATCTTTACAGAGTATGGGCAATTTGTTGTGCTGTGTACAAGTTGATCAATCCACAGTTGCAATTACTGAGCAATTTGGCAAGTATCAAGATGTGCTTCAGCCTGGGTGCCACTGTCTGCCTTGGTTCCTTGGATTTCAGCTGGCTGGCCATCTCTCCCTCAGGGTGCAGCAACTGGATGTGCGCTGCGAGACCAAGACAAAGGTCTATTCTTTATTCCAAAACGAGAATTACATCGACTTGAAATATACTGTATTGATACTTCATAGCTGAATCATCAAAGTCTATCAAAATTGGCACTTTCACAAACATAAGTAGGTGATGGTTTTTCAGTATTTACACCTGTATGACATATACATTTATTGCAATAAATGTGCAGGATAATGTATTTGTCAATGTAGTGGCATCAGTTNAGGATAATGTATTTGTCAATGTTGTTGCGTCAATTCAGTATCGTGCCCTGGCAGATAAAGCAAATGATGCTTTCTACAGACTAAGTAACACTAAGGGTCAAATTCAGGCCTATGTTTTTGATGGTAGATATCTAAGCTTTCTCTCTTTATCTTTTTATGATTTGTATTTTGAAGTTGAGTTTTACTCTTCTACAAGCATATCTTTCGCACAATAAATTGATATTACTAATTCAAAAAAAAATCTATGTTCATTTTTCTAGTCATAAGAGCGAGTGTTCCTAAACTCAATCTTGATGACGTCTTTGAGCAAAAAAATGAAATTGCCAAGGCTGTTGAGGATGAACTTGAGAAGGTAATCCAATTCTTTGCGGTTTTTGTCACTGATATCAGCAATCTGAATTACTTATTTGATCTCATATGAGAGCCGTCATGATCCTGTACAGGCTATGTCGGCTTATGGATATGAAATTGTTCAGACACTTATAGTTGATATAGAACCGGATGAACGTGTTAAGAGAGCTATGAATGAAATCAATGCTGGTATGTCTAAAATCTTTCCCTCTGATTATGCCTAACAATGACGCGGCTGTTTCTCAAATGCTCTGACTACATAAGCTCAAGAGGAATATAAATATCTTCTGATGGAATTTCCCTTGCACTACCTTAGTGAATTATTTATGCAGAATAAGTTCTATATGCAGATGCCGCATGGCAGTGTTAGGAACTCTGATGACTTTTATGCATACCAAGCTCTTCAGGACTAGTATCTATTCTCTTTTACCCGTTTAATGGTTTTTGGGATGTAAAGCAAGGATTTGGAGGGTGAGGGTAGTGTTTTTACTTTGCCAAATTGAAGACTAATATTCTTATCCGGTTTGTCTTGCTTTTTTTATGTCTTAACTGTCTTCGACTGTACAGCTGCTCGGATGAGGGTGGCTGCAAATGAGAAGGCAGAGGCTGAGAAGATTTTACAAATTAAAAGGGCTGAAGGAGAGGCAGAGTCAAAGTATCTCTCAGGGTTAGGTATTGCACGACAACGTCAAGCAATTGTGGATGGTTTAAGAGACAGTGTGCTCGGCTTCTCAGTGAATGTGCCTGGAACCTCGGCAAAGGATGTTATGGACATGGTCCTTTTAACTCAGTACTTTGACACCATGAAAGAAATTGGCGCTTCCAGCAAATCATCTGCCGTTTTCCTACCTCATGGGCCTGGTGCTGTAAGAGATGTGGCAAGCCAGATTCGCGACGGACTCCTTCAAGCTTCTACTCAGCATTAAATGTTCTCTCACAGGAATGTGAATGTGTTTCACTTGAAGCAGCTACTTTCCCTTTTGTCTTTATTTTGTCAAGTGTGGATATATGTGGTGAGATTGACTTTGAAGTTGTGAATATACTAGTATCCTATGTGCAGAAGTATGTAAGTTTTTGAAGATTTCCAGACCCTTTTTTGAAGAATTGTGAATTGCTATCTGATTTTTTGCAGCCTTACCTTTACTATTAGTCGTCTCTAGTGGAGTAATCTTGCTTCATGGTGATCTGAAATCTTTCATATCATAGTACTCAAGATGGTAATACTCTATTATTATCATCTGTAAGAACTTCATGCAGTACATCGATGGTGTAGATCTCCTGTACTGTTGACTTGCTTTAGAACGTATTATCTTTTTCAATTAGATATCGTTGAAATCACATGCATGTATAAATTGTCATTTACTCTCATTGTTCTTTGAGGGTTAGGAAGGAAGACTCCTACGTTCAGAGTTAGCATGCTAAATGAAACCGAAAGTTCCTTTATCTTGTGTATTTTTCTGTACCTCTTCAGAGTTTACCAAATCTATATATATATATATATATATAAACAATTGCAATCTGATGTGGCATGCCTATCAATCAAGGAATGCTATTTATCTTTTTTCTCAATTTTTTGCCTTTTCTTTCATTTTATAATTTATTGTGTTCAATTAAAATTTCCAAAAGGCACTTTATTAACCTCTTTATCACACCTTTACCAAAAGACAATTTCTTCCTCTTAATTGTACTTTCTCTTCTTTCGTTCATTATGCTGTTCACCCTTGATGCCCTTAAATTGATATCATTAAATTACTCTTCCTCACACTTTTTTGTGTCCCCAAATTTTACAATGCTTCAGCGTAAGTTAAGGCTTCAGCATAATGTTTTGACTTTTTAAATTCTTATACGTTAAGGCATTTTCATCTTTTTGGAGCGGTTATGGATCTTTTTCAATGGGAAGAGATCTTTTAAAAAGTTTATCCGAAATGATTATGTATACTGTTATTCTGTATTTCTTATTTCAAGTTCTTTTATATCCTAAATTATTATCTTAATTTTTTTTTTATTGCAGTTTTTCTATTAGTCATTGTAGTCATGACCTCATCCTAAAGTAGTGACCTCTTCGTTTGAGGCTTTTTCTGTTAGTTTATGGAGTTTCTTTGTCCCTTCAATTCTTTGGTTTATAATTATTCGTATTTATTGACTTTAAGTTTGTTGGTTTTCGCAAGTTGGTTGGTGTATGAATTTACTGGATTTGGATTGTCTTGTTTTTTGCAGATATTATTAAAGTTGTTTCTCGTGTATTTTTCGAGTCTATTATGACAAATGGTAATTGTAATTGCATGAGTCACTAGAGTAACTTGCTTCTTCTTTTTCCTCCTTTTTTGTTTTCTCTCCTCTCATTTCTTCCTTTGATCTTCAAGTAGTATAGTTTCTGTTTGTAAAAAATATAATTCTGAATGATGCATAATTTTTTAAAAAAAAACATTGAATGTTTCCTTGCTGTGAATTTGGTCTATTGTTTTTGTAATTTGGAAAGGAAAAAAAATCTTTTGTTATAAATGCAAGTGGAGAATAATGTATGAAGAATTTAACTATGTTTGTCATGCACTTTTCGACCAATTATACTCCTTTAATAGTCCATTGATAATATAATTTTGATTTTTGAGAAAAACGTGATCGATATTTTTGTAATGAAATAATAACTACGGGACGAAAAAAGAAGTAATGAATAAAATTGAAAAGAAGAGGGGAAAAGGAAAAGAAGATTCATTGGTTGAAAGGGGAAGTGTAATGGTCTTTTCGGGTTCCTTTGATCTAGCATTTTACTTTTCGTGATGATAATAGTAGCCATTTGAAATTATTAGTAGAGTTTTCAAGAAATTATCATTGATACTCATGGAAACTTAGGATCTTTCTCCCATATTGAGTTTAGTTGTTGACTATGAAATTTTTGTATATGATATATGCATGGAATTTAATTAAAATTTGTGAATACTTTCATATTGTCTATTTAGTTCTTCAATTGATTTTTGAATAATGAGTTTTTTTCCATGAATGACATATGTGTATGAACTAATGCTAATTCGTGGAGTTTTATTGGTTTCTTAATTAAAAAAGAAATTATGTTTTCTTTTTATCAATTCCTATGATGTTGACTCATTAACATTTTATTTTCTTTTTTTAATTATTTTTTCAGTAGCGAAAAAATATACTTAGTTCTAATTAAACAAAAATTTATTTCTATCACGACTTGATTTATAAGGTTATTCTAAATTTCCTATTATACCGTGCGAAGTAAGGACATATTCACTAGTAACAACTATAAAGTTCCTCAATGAAGATTTAAGTTGAAGGATCTTAATGAGTGTTACATGTTAACTTTGTTGCTCTTACCTATCCTTGACGATTGGGCTTCTGTTGTCTCACTGCCCTAGAGTAAAGGGTCATATTTTTGTTGCGTCTGTGAAAAAGGAAGATGGTTTACTTCTCAAACAAAAAGGAAATATTAAGACGGTAGTTTTCTCTCATTTTGGCAATATCAATGGACTGATGAAGATGAAATTTTTCTTACAATACAAAATTTCCTTCTAACCTTGTTTTATTGAGTGAAACTGTTGATCAACAGAAATTTTGATTAGATGTTGCATAACAACGAGCAGTTCCCCTGTATGTAATAATGATGAGAAAAAGTGACTTTTTAGATATCAATATTCTTGTTTTGTTGACTGAAGATGCTATTTGAACGGTTTTGTTGTATAGAATCAGAACTAGTATTGTTGTTGAGTCCTAGTTTTTCATTTTTGTCCTGTTTACTTTTTCTGGATGTTAGGATAGGAAGCTAGTAAAACAAACTTTGAACGACGATAAATTAGACAATAAAAAATATATATTAAAAAAGATACAAACATTTAACGTGGTTCAATCAATTGACCTATGTCTACATGCGGAGATGAACAAACCATTATATACAAGAGAGTACAAAATGTCAAGAGAACAATCTCACAAAGAAGCACACACACTTGTCCCAAAAATTCTCCCCCTAAACAAAACTCTCAAACGCCTTATGGCTACATTATGATGCTACTGAATGAGAAGGAAGGATACTTCATTTATAGAAGATCAAGAAAAAAGACTAGCCAAATATGGAAGAATTATATTTTCTTTATCATAAAAGAAAAAATCAATTATAATAAATATGTTGATCTTCCTTTCGGAAATAGAAAAATCAAATATGATAATAAAATTAACACAAACACCTAAACGGCCAACAAAAATAATTACATCGGACCAGGAATAATAAATAAAATGAAATAGCGTAAAATCGTATAATCTTATATCAGTACGACTTTTGGCATCATGAAAGGATTGAAACCACATTCATAGCCCGACAATTTTCTGAACAAGTCGAACTAGGAGGTTCTCGAACTGTAATTCAGCACATTTATTTCTTGGGCTCGTTAAAATTACTATTTTTTTAAAAGAAAAATGGCCTCATAGCCACTTAAACTTGGATCAATTTTTTATCCCGATAAACAAACTTTCAACTTTTCTATTTCAATACCTTAATATACCAAGACGTATGTTTTAAACACCTCCATTAGAGTGTGATACTTAATTGCGCTGACAATGATAACACGTCATATGATAAGGCTTTTTATGGTTTGACACGTGTAATTTGTGGGTCCCACATTTAAAAAATAATTTATGGAATTTTTCTATAAAAAAAAATATTTCTCTTTTTCTCAACCCCACCAAAACCATCCCATCGCAGCCTTACCACCACAAGCTTCATTCATGACGAATTTTTGACCGCACAAAAAATCTCCTAAATTATCTACGTTTTTTTCCTTTTATTTTTAATCCAAACCTTCTCTTTTTAGTCTTATGTTCTATGTAATCGTCATTTTGTCCATAAAATACTTGGCCGCATTTCCAGAAGCATTTTCGATATGCCAGTGGTACTGTCGTCGTCATGCCCTGCTAGAGCACCAGTAACTCTGCATCTCTTCAGAGATCGAAAGCACCAACGAGCAACAAAAATTAGAAAGATGCAGTCGGCCACCAATCCAACATTACCGTTGTACTACCAGTGAGTTACCTACTTCCACCAAATCTCCCCCATCAATTTCAAATCTTAAACCCCAACCTCCTAATCACTTAGCTGCAACTAAGAAAATATTAATCGATCTTCATTAAAAGAAGACCACCTATGACAACACCTCGCAAGAACCCTAAAAGAAAAATCAATCGAGAAAATGAAAGAAAAAGAGGAGAAATTAAAAAGGAATTAGGGGAGGTGAATGGATCGGGAATAATAGGGGTGGGAATACCATAAAGGGGAAAGAAAGAGGGAGGGGTTAAACGATAGGGGAATTACGGTTTTTCTTTTCTTTTTTTTTTCTTTTGTATTTTTTAAGTTTATGTTTTTGCCTATTTTTAAAGGAACTCAGCATAGTCACGTGTATTATAAGCATGATTTGCACGTAGTTTGTCCAAGTCAACTATATTGTTACCACGTAGGCATAGTCACCAGTCAAAGTGACTTATTGATATGTAAATAATCAAGTTGAGGTGTTCAAATGGAAATGTTCTAAGTTTATTTACTGGGATGAAAAATCGATGCAAGTTTAAGTGTCCAGGAGGCCATTTTGCCTTTTTTTTTTATTATTGCAATTGATCTCAAAAGTTATATGGAGCACTTTCACACCCTTCATGTCTTAAATCTAACGTTGAGCGAACTATCATTAGAGGAACTAATCCGAAATCTTGAATAATAGTGAAGAAATTAAATTTTTTAAGGACACACAAGCAACTTGTGGGCTCAGAATTATTTTATGTTTCTGTTTATCGCATTAATGTTTTATTGCTTCTCTGAGTTTTTGATTTTGAGTACATATTACAAACAAGCGAATCAACCTAACATGACATACTTAACATAGTCCATGCACGATTACAATTTATAAATATTTGGGAAAAACGTTTTCAATCATAAAGCGTGACCACTGGTCTAAACGTTAAGGGAAAATAATGCACCATGTACTTGTCCCAAAAAGTCAGTTTCACCGCACCGTTAAATTTACTTGCGACCTATTACCCCCTTACTCTTACTTAGGGTTATTTAAGGGGAGAGTTCTAGGTACTTCAAGGAACTAGGTAAGGGATCGGTACCGGTAAGGGGCAGATCAGACCCCAACCCTTTTTTGCCTGGATGTCGCATTGCATTTGCTCGAACTCGGAAAACACTTTCCTAATCTGGCTTCTAAAACTATTTTTAGGTGTCTTCTCGACCTTTCCACCGATGTTCTAATACAACCTTCCGATTCTATGATTCTCCCTGGCTACGAGGTCTCATACGGGTAAAGTTCGGTTTCTAAAGGGGACTGGGGCTAAGGGGAATTAAGGGTACGAGTTGAGAGGATTTTTGGGGTACCGTATCAGAACCACTAGTGGTCTTAGGGGAGGGTACTTAAGAGGCCGGTAAGGGTACTTAGGTGTTAATTAATTTTTTTTAAATTTGTTATATTTAAATACTATATACAAACTTAGGGGTTAAAAAAATTAGGGGGTAGAGGGTCGTTTTTGGTTGTTGCCAACGTCTATTTTTAAAAAATTAATAGGTGGCTAATAGTCAAAAAACGATTAAATTTAATAAATAAATAAATAAACGTTAAAGGTACCGGTCCATGTACCTTAAGGGTACTAATTGGATCGCTTCTACCGTTAACTTTTTCGGTATCCTCCCACTTCCGTTTCCATTGCCTAGATACCCTATCCTTACCTTTCAACCGGACCGATATGGGTACGAACCAGACCTGTTTCGGGCAATCCCCTCACCTTATACAACGCTAACATCAACTAATTGAGGATTAAAAGTAGTAGAAAAAAAATTGCTACTTGTTATGAAAATATTATATTGTGGATGTCCATTCATTACTCCGCTATAGATAAAACAGAGTTTATTTGACGTGATTCGGACGTTCGGTTGTGAAAATAGAAGTTTTAAAGTTTTCTTGAAACTTTCATTTGATTTGGTATTTTGGTCGCGCGAGCGAGTTTGTATGATATTTTAGGACTTGTGTGCATATTTGGTTTGGAGCCCCGAGGGCTCGGGTGAGTTTCGGATAGACTACAAGTATTTTGAGCATAGGAAAAATCTGGTGTTTTGCTGCAGCTGGTATTCTGGTGCGTTGTGCTTCGCGATGGCGAAGGGGATCTGGGATGGGGGAGGAATTTACACTACGCGAATGCGAGACCATGGTCACGAACGAGGAGCATTGGGGGGTTTGCTCTAAGCGAACGCGAACCGTCATACCTGAACGCGTAGCTTTAGCTAGGCTGGGTAGGGGACTTAAGGTTACACTATGTGAACACGGGTCTTTTCCCGCGAACGTGAATGTTAGGGGGCTAAACCTTTGCGAATGCGTGTAGCCTCTCGTGATCGCGTAAGTCATTAAGGCGCAGCTCTTCGCGAACGTGAATCGCCCAATTATTTAAAACAGAACCTAAAACGGGATTTTACTCATTTTTCATAAACTCTACATTAGAGCTCGGCCTAGGTGCAATTTTGAAGGGAAAACTCAACACCAATTCATCGGTTTGTACTCTTTAACTCATTTTGTTCCATTTCTATCATCACCCATTAAATTCCTAGCCCTAATCTTTGTTCTTTCATGATAGAAAATTCGGAATTTAGGAAGAATTTGGGG
>AWOL01S0038689.1:61946-73777 GCA_000715115.1 Nicotiana otophora
GGGATTTGTAAATTGGGAATTCAGACCTCAATTTGGGGTCGGATTCCGAAACTAATTACATAATCGGTCCCGGGGGTGAATGGGTGAATGAATTTTGGTCCGAACCTCTGGTTTTGACCAAGCGAACCCGGGGTCGATTTTTGACTTTTTGGGAAACAGTTTGGGGAATCTAAATTTATGCATTGTAATTGATTTCCTTAGCAATATTTGATGTTATTGAGTCGTTTGTGGATAGATACGAGTGATTTGGAGGTGGATTCTAGAGGAAAAGCTATAATTGAATATTAAGTGGCCTTTGTTGCGAGGTAAGTATTGTGTCTAACCTTGACTTAAGGGAATTAGGAATCCTCAGACTATTTGCTATGTGAATTTCATGTGAGCGGCGTATATGTGAGGTGACGAGTACTAATGCGCCGCCAATATATCGGTTTTCCCCGTTTTTCCTATTTTTCATATATTATCTCTTTCCCTGTTTTAATTGCTACACGCTCTAATTGTGTTCTCATGCCTAATTGCTACTTATTAGGCATTGTTTCCCCTTGTTCATGATATCGTTCTTCCCGTAGTTCCATTTTCTCTTATTAGTTGCTTAAGCTGTTTTATCGGTACCTTTCTGCTGCATATTCTGAATTGGTCTCGCTGTGTAGTATTACTTATTGGGTAATTAATATTGATATGGTAGGATCGAGTTACACGCCGCAACAGGAGAAATAAGGGTGGTATATTGAGGTAGAATAAGTGTGATTTGATAATATACGGTGGGAACGGGTTGCACGCCGCAACAGGGGTAATAAGGGTGGATTGTTTGGTGGAATAAGGGTGAACTATTATTGTGTTATTGTGATATGGTGGGATCGGGTTGCACACCACAATACTTTTATTTATATTCAATGTCGTTTATGCTATTATGAGGAAATAAGGGAGGAATATGAGATGTACTGTGGGATTGGGTTGCGCGTCGCAACAACCTATGTGTTTATATTTCTCTGAGATGTGTTAGCCTTATGGTATTCTCTTTTGCACTTAAGGATCGGTAATTTCTGAGCGTTGTTGATATATCTCCAGGAGTTGACGTATTTCTTGCAATTTTACTGCTTTCTTTTATTCTGCATTTCCTATCCTGCTTTTATTATATATATACTGCGTACAAGTTGTAGTGTGAGTGACCCGTCTTAGCTTCATCACTACTTTGTCGGGGTTAGGCTCGGCACTTACCGGTACATGGGGTCGATTGTACTGATACTGTACTCTGCACTTCCTGTGCAGATTTTGGTATTGGTCCGAGCTGATCGTGAGGTTGGCTACATGATTCATCTGATAGGAGACCCAAGGTAGATCTGCCGGCGTCCGCAGACCCTGGCGTCCCCTTCTATATATTACACTTTACTGTTTCTTTCATTTCGAAAACAGTTGTATATCTTTCAGACATTTACTTGTAGATAAATCTTAGAAGTTCGTGAATTATGACTCCAGATCCGGGTAGTAGTGTATATATTGAGGCTGTTATAAATTTTCGCACTCATTTTAACTCGTTATAGCTTATTGGTTGTAAATTACTGAAATGTGAAAGAATTGGCTTAATGATTCTCTAACGTTGGCTTGACCAGCAAGTGAAATGTTAGGCGCCATCATGGTCCCGACGGTGGGAATTCCGGGTCGTGACACCTGGTGTTAATCAACCCCCAAAGAAAAATAACCACCAAAAATGAAAAAGGGAAAGATGAGAAGCCAAAGGCATATGGTTCAGAAACTGAATGTTATCGTTGCGGTGGAAAAGGGCATTGGGCAGATATTTATCGTACACCAAGACATTTGGTTGAGCTTTATCAAGCATCTCTAGAGAATAAAGGCCTTGAAGCTAATTTTGTCTATGACAATGAATTTGACATCACCCACTTAGATGTGACAGATTTTTTTGAGCACCCTGATGGGAAAATAGACCACTTGATCGGTGATGGATCTGTGATTAAAGATGATTGAATAGTTTGATTTTTATTTTTGCATATTCGTAGTAGCTAATAAACATCATGTAATCACAATTATTTACATGAGTAGTAGTCATTAGTATCAATTAGTATTATTTATTTTATGGAATATTGTTAGTTTGTTTTGATTAAATATAGTTCTAGTATTCATTTTAGACAATATTTCAATTTGCTTAGTAAAACAAAAAACAGAGTATCCAAATTAATTTAAAGAATCAAATTAACTTAGAGATTGTTTTATCAATGGAATAATATGAATTAGTATCATAGACGTTGTCATTTGTAGTACTTGCACTATTTTCTTTTATAGAGTATAGATATTTAATAACGACAATGTAAGTAAACGAAAACGAAACACAAAGTATGATAACTGTTTACCAAACTTTTATGTTTTATGTAAATCGAAAGATTTTAATTAATATGATTTTTTTTTGTACCGCCAAATCGATATTTAAGAAGGCCTTGTACATGACTGTTTAGATGTAACCTATTAAGATATTTATTGTGAGAATTACATTTTTTTTTTATGAAGAATAATAGCAGAAATAACAATCTACTATTACTTTACAGAGGAAATGACTAGTATCAGTTTATATGTGTGTCTGCATTTATACATTTATACTTTATTGGAATTTAGCAATATTTATCTAATTCTCCAGAAAGTGGTGTAATCTAAGCAAATTAAACGTTATTGATTTATAAAAATTGTTCTTATCACAAGTAGAGTTTGCTCGAAATTGCATTAAAAGGTCACTATTAAATCATTGATTTAACTTTATTTATTTTTCCTTTTCTCTGAAAATACTAATATTTATTCATATATTTCTTTTGTATGTCAAACAATGGGAAGAAAATATGAATATCTCACAAAACAAACTTGGATCAAAGTTCAATTGTAAAAATATTTATTTAATTGATTCATGTACGACACATATTATATTCAAAGAGAAGAAATATTTCTCTCATTTAAGTATGTGTAAAGCAAATGTTACTACAATTTCTGGTAGTAGTAATTTAATTGAAGCCTCTAGAAGAGCTACTATAACTCTGCCTAAAGAAACAATGCTTATCATAGATAATACAATGTTCTCCTCCAAGTCCACGCGGAACTTGTTGAGCTTTAAAGATATACTCCGAAATGGATATCATATTGAGACAATAGATGAGAATAATCTTGAATATCTCATTATTACCAAGAATATCTCTAACCAGAAAAGGATTATTGAGAAATTTTCATCTTTATCTTGTAGCGTGTATTAGACAAGAATTAGTGCAATTGAGACACATTCTATCATAAACCAAAAGGTTACCGATTCCAATACTTTTGTACTCGATTGGGACATCCTGGATCAATTATGATGAGACGAATTATAAAAAACTCAAATGGACATCCATTAAAGAATTTAAAGATTTTTTTAAATAATGAATTTTCTTGCACTTCTTGTTATCAAGGCAAGTTAATTATTAGACTATCACCAACAAAGGTTGGGATTGAGTCCCGTGCGTTTTTGGAAAGTATACAAGGGGATATTTGTGGACCTATACACCCACCTAGTGGGTCGTTTAGATATTTTATGGTCTTAATAGATGCATCGTCTAGATGGGCTCATGTGTGCCTATTGTCATCTTGCAACCTCGCGTTTGTAAAATTAATGGCACAGATAATTTGATTATGGGCGCAATTCCCTGATAATCCAATTAAGTCTATTAGACTTGATAATGCTATTGAGTTTTGATCCCAAGCATTTAATGATTATTACTTATCAATTGGGATAAAAGTGAAACTTCCTATAGCTCATGTTCACGCTTAAAATGGCCTTGCAGAGTCTTTTATTAAACGTATGCAATTGATAGCAAGACCGTTACTCATGAAAACGAGGTTACCCACTTCTGTTTGGGTCATGCTATTTTGCATGCAGCAATGCTAGTTCGTTTTAGACTGATAAATTATCATAAATATTCCTCGTTACAATTAGTTTTGGGTCATGAACCTAATATATCCCATTTACGAATTTTTGGATGCGCAGTAATTGTGCCTGTAGCACTGCCATATCGCACCAAAATGGGTGCCCAAAAAAGGTTAAGAATATATGTTGGGTTTGAATCGCCCTCTATTATTCGCTACCTCGAAACATTAATGGAAAATTTGTTCACTGCTCGATTTGTAGACTGCCGATTCGACGAGACACTTTTTCCAAAATTAGGGGGAGAAATTGGTGAAACCAAATAGAAAATTTTGTGAAAAAATCTATCATTATCTAATTTTGATCCACATGCCTCTATACGTGAAAAAGAGGTGCAAAAGATTATTCATTTGCAGAAAATAAAAAATTAAATGGCAGATGCATTTACAGATCTGAAAAGGATAACAAAATCACATATCCCTGCAGAGAATGTTCCAATCCGTATTGATGTCCCTGATGGACAATCTTCTAGTGTCATAGCTAATGAGTCAAAAGCACGCCTAAAGTGTGGCAGACCATTGGATTCTAAGGATCGAAATCCTAGAAAAAGAAAAACAAATGATCAAGATGACACTACAAATGAGTCTCATGAAAAAAAATCCACGATTTAACCAATCCTGAGATTCATGAGGAAATCAATGTGCTTGAGGCTCAAGAAAATAAGGAACTATCAATAAATCCAATCGATATTGAGACAAATTTGAATCGATTGGATATAGTGGTGGATCATGTCTTTGCATATCATGTTGCATCTAGCATTATGCAAGATAATGAGGATCTTTGTAATAACCCGACCGGTCGTTTTGAGTATTACAACCATATTCCCCCATTTACTGCTCAATTTATGCTTTGCAGTTGGTATATGACTTGCCGAGGTAATTGGTTCGGGTCCGGTGAGGTTTTAAAATGAATTGAGACACTTAGTCTCCAAGATAAAAAATAAAGTTGAAAAAGTTGACCGTATGTTGACTTATGTGTAAATGATCACGGAATAGAATTTTGATGATTCCAATAGATCTGTATGGCGATTTTGGACTTAGGAGCATGTCTGAAAAATTAATTGGAAGTCCGTAGTTAAATTAGTCTTGAAATAGCTAAAATAGAAATTTAAGTTTGGAAGTTTGACCAGGGAGTTGACTTTTGATAACGGGGTCGGAATCTGATTCTGAAAATTTAAAATGGAGTTTTTTTTCTACCAGTTGGGTGTATGTGTTGAGATTTGAATTTGAATCTGGTTAAGAAAGTTGACTTGAGTGTCAAAAGAATGAATGTGAGCTTAGCAGATAATTGAAGTATTTTATGGTTGGTGTTACCTGAGCTTGTGAAGAATTTTCGTGAAACTGACTACAGTATTATGGCAGTAATATAGTATGAGTATTATGAGTTATGGAATGTTTTGTTCTATGTCTTTGAGCCAAGTGGGGGAGCCTACTATTGACAATTCAATTTTATGATTATATGTTAAATTTTAGTTTTGGTCTGAGGCATATTTGTGGATTTGTTATGACTTGTAGTGGTTGAGATGAAGGATGAGTCGAGTAAGAAAATTCCCGGATACGGATTATATTGGACTTTATGAGTATATGAAATCATGGAATGATTAAGTTATTACATGAAGAATGTAGTACACACGAAGTATGAATTTGATTGGTAGTGTTAAGACAAAGTTACTTCTTTGGGTGTTGTTGTGCTAATGGGGCACATGTCTTTTGGCCCGTTTGGGCGGTGCAATTTGGATTTGAGCAAAATGGATGACTCTCGAGAGGGTTCTAATGGATTCAAAATGTATATGTGGCACTTAAAAATTTTTCGTATATCGCTAGAATCAATTATTTACATTGGATGGTGTCGGGACTTGCGATAATTATATATTACTATAGATTCTACATTTTAATATAAGAAAGGAAAGGGAAACAATTTTAAATTCACATAAGATCCTTCAGAGTGGGTGTCTCGGTTGTGGTAATTTGTGGTGCTTACGAAGAATACAGTGGCTTATGAGCCTTAGGGCGGTGTCGTTTATGTTGGGATGTCTCTGTCACGACCCAAAATCCAACTAGTCGTGATGACACCTAACTCAACCCGCTAGGTAAGCCAGTTAACCACTAACCAATTCTAATAACAATAAATAAAGAAATTAAGTAAAGAAATTATCTAAATCTTATACATTCCCCAAGACATGGTAGTATAAATCATGAGTTTTTAAGAATAGAGTTTACAAAGCGAAAATGAAATATATACATAGTCTGTTTGAATAGTACATAAATATAGTTTTACAAATCTAAAGCTACCACGAACAAGAGGAAGCTACAACCGGGACGCAGGTACATCTTCAAATCCAGCCCCCAACGAACACAGAAACATCAGCAGCCAACATCTAAACGCAAGGTGCAGAAATGTAGTATGAGTACAACCGACCACATGTACTCAATAAGTAAAAAACCTAACCTTAGGTTGAAAGTAGTGACGAGCTAACAAAAAGGTCGGGTATAACACTAATATTCCACCACAGCTCATAACATCATAGTACAATAACAAAAGAGTATCTCGAAAATAAAAAGCTTAGTTCGTTCACAGTTCCAAAAAAATAGGTATTTCTTTTCAAGTATCTCCGTGAAAACACAAATCTTTTACCAAAAAAAGCCAAAGTACGAGTAAGTTTGAAAACTGTGATTTTTTCCCAAAACTCCTTTCAACAAATAGTAAGAAGTTTTATTTTCATATAGCATGAGGAAAGTACTTCTCTATGCCTACATGTCAAGATACAGGTAAAATCATAAATGTCCTCAGACTCTGTTGAAGTTTATCTACAAGCAGCTGATGCAGGCAGGTTGCAAGCAACTCAATGAAATGATTTGTAACAGTTTCTTATTAAACAGGCAGGTTGCAAGCAGCTCATGCAGACAGTTTACAAGCAGTTGATGCAGGCAGGTTGCAAGCAACTAAATGAAATGATTTACAACAGCTTCTTATTAAACAGACAGGTTGCAAGCAGCTCATGCAGACAGCTTACAAGCAGCTAAAGAAAAGCCTTGAAGCTGCTTCCTGAAAAATATCGCAGTTATTCTTTTCTTCTAGATAAGTTTTCAGTTCATTATGAACATAACTTTGAAAGTTGAATAAAATATCAATCTCCCTATATACTTGTTTTCAATTTATTTCTTTTATACTCTTTATTTTATAATACGTTATCAGCACGAGACTCTGCCATTTTGAGCACATACATCGAATTTAATTTTTATTTCAGTGTTCATCTCCGATGTAAGGCGACACTCTTATGTTCGTGGTCAGATTTTGTTTATTCCGAGCATCATAAGGCAGATTATATCCTTGAGATAGTGAGTTTTTCTTCTTGGCAGTAGTGATGTAGATATCACTTATATATGGAGTGGCCAAATTTGCGTAATTTAATTTGAGACTTTTGCTTATATTTTAATATCTTTATCATCGCTTGCTTGGTTATATGTTATGTATACAGTACCTATTTTGGTATTTGTTTTCATCCCTATTATCTTAATAAAATATTATAAAGTGGATAACATTGTTAGATCCACTTAAACTCCAGCAGAGTTTGCAAGAAATATACAACCACCAGAAGTGGTTATATTTCGTATATCTTATTGTAACTAAATTTTGTTAACCACCAGAAGTGATATATGTCTATGACCACCAGAAGTGATAATTTAGGCTTTCTATGGTTACAATTAAAGATAAGCTAGAGAAATATTCTCTATATTACATACACGCCTCAATTTGCTCCTGAAGTAGTAAATATTTTAAAAGAGGTTGAAACATCACAATTTGATGTGATTAATGCGCGTTCAGATAATTATGTTCGATTTTCTAAAGGATGAGAATTTTTGATAAATATTAATCTATTCCCTGAAGTGAATGTGATAATATTAATAAAGTCGTAAATATGAACGCGGTCTTGTTGTAAATATATTATAATTCACATCCAGAAGAGTTAATATGATTAAGAGAATATATACTCAATATTTCGTATTTTAAATTTTCTTCTGAAGAAGTAACACAATTGAAATTTCATCCCGAAGTAGGAAAATATTTTGAAGCAGTATCTTTATGTGCTTAAACAAAACAATGAGCTATTCAAAGTTATTTTTGAAGCACATTTTCATTCCCTGGAGTTAATGAAGAAATACCACAACTTACCTCCTGAAGAGGTGAATAATAGAGGATATAAATATTATTTTTGTAGCATAAAGATCATTGTCACACGTACTTGTTGTACGTAAAACATCTTGAATAATTTTATTAAGTATCATTCTAAGGCAAAAGCATTCTTGTAGAATGCTTTCTACTACAACCACATTAATATATTATGGTTAGTTATTGAGTTCCCCAAAGGAAATAACAACTCGTGTATCTTTCCTTAAAAGATGCAATGACTATGTAGTTGCCGTATTGATACAAAATATTCAGATGTTAATGATATTTCTCCTTAAAGGAGATATTAGTCACAAAGTTAGTGGTAGAAATATTAAAATTCTTAATTTTCGTCATTTATAAATTTAGATTTAGCTTTATATTGTTCATTTGATTATGATTTTCTCTCATGACACCAGAAGTGTCTGAACAATATTTGGTAGTACAACAAAAGCTCCTCAAGAGCTAACTGTTTGTCTAGACGACACATGACACAAGTAGTGTCTGAATAATATTTGATTGTGGACTATAAATGGAAGGCTCGCGAAGAGCTTATTTGTCATTATTGTGGTCAAAACATATGTTATGATAAACCAAAGTTTACTAATACATATGACTATCATACTGAGACTACAAATGATTGAAAGATTGAAAATCTTCATGTTTCCACAATCATATGGGGTAAATATGTATGTGAGAAGTTACCTGACTTATTCTTCAAATTTGTACTGCATCATGTATCACAGTATAGCAGAAGTTTACTAATGCAAAAGCAGTCACAGTAAATCAGAAATTTACTGATACAAAAGTAGCCACAGTAAATCAGAATATTACTGATGCAAAAGTTTTTGCTATAGTAAACCAAAAGTTTACTTAGAGATAGTACATGCCATGATAAACTTGAAGTTTTCATCTGCCATTTTTAAATGAGCTATTTGAGAATTCAGATAAGCATATACCGAAGAATTAGAAGATTCTTCAAGAATTCTCTTGTGTTGTTTGTTCTCATAATAACTTGATTATACCAGCTAAAGTTGGGACTAAAATTCCCGAATTCTGGAATATATAAAAGGTGAATATGGGCCCATTCACCTATCATGTGAACCACTTATAGATGCACATATAAGATGGTTACATGTATGTTTATTGTCAACATGCAATTTGACATTTTAAATTGTCTTTCTCAATTACGAGCATAATTTTTAGATTATGAAATCAAGATAGTTCATCTTGATGATGCTGGTTTATATTCAAGCTAGTTTAGCATTGAATACCTTCTATTAATGGCTAAACTATTGCTTATGAGAACAAAGCCTCATGTGTTGGTTTAAGATTTTCTAAATTGCATACAGTAGCACTTGTATGCATCAAACTAACAAAATATGATAAGTCCTCCCCTCACAATTGGTTTAGGATCAAAAATCAGATATTTTTACTATCTAATAACTATTGATGTGTGGTATATGATTAATTTCTCTACCACAATATACAAAGATATGTTTCCCAATGAAGATTGGGGATATGAGTTAGTTTTTCTAATATTTGGGGGATGGAATAAAATATCAGGAGCATATGCTATATGAATCGAATTATTATTAATATGATCATCGCTTAGAAGATAATTCAAGTCAAATGCCAGAAGTATTTGCTGATCCAAAATTAAATATCATATTTTAGCTGCAAATACTACTATTAAAATTAAAGTCCCTGAAGAATAGAGTTTACTGTACGCATAAAGCGTGGTAGACCAATCGGTTCCAAAGAAAATAATCCTCGAAAATAATAGGAGCAAATGATCAAAATAATCATAATAAGGAGGAAATAAGCTCTAGAAGTGCCCAGGACATAACATTTCATGAAACTCCAGAAGAAGTTCAGGTACCTGAAAATAAAGAAAGTGATGAGACCTCAACAAGTTATGTCCTTGCCAACTGATACGAAATGATCGTCGGCGATATATTTGATACAATATAGTGCACAATATTGTAAAAAATTTTGAGGATCGGACCTGTAGTCCAGACACCCGAAGATGTCATGCCATTTAAATGTAAGTCATAACCTATATAACTCATTTGATTAATTCTATATGAAGATACCTGAAGGATTTAAAATGCCCGAAGCAAATTCAAAATCTCGGGAAATGTATTCAATCAGATTATAAAGATCTTTGTATGGTTTAAAGCAATCTGGGCGCATGTGGTATAATCGTCTTAGTGAATATTTGTTGAAAGAAAGTTACATAAATGATGTTATTTGTCCATGTATTTTTATAAAGAAAAATAGTGATATTGATGTGCAACAAATCCGTTCAAGTGACAATCCGGCTGATTTGTTCACTAAGTCTTTGCCAACTTTAACTTTTGAGAAGACGGTATACAAGATTGGAATGCGGAGACTCAAATATTTAAAAAAAGATTTTCATCAGGGGGAGTGAAATACGCACTGTACTCTTTTTTCCTTACTAAGGTTTTTTCTCATGAGGTTTTTCTTGTAAGGTTTTTAATGAGGCAATTAGAAATGCGTATTACTAAATATGTGTACTCTCTTTCCTTCACTAGATTTTTTCCCATTGGATTTTTCCTAGTAAGGTTTTAACGAGACACATTATCTTTTCATGAACATCCAAGGGGGAGTGTTATGAAAATATTATATTGTGGATGTCCATTCATTACTCAGATAATTATCCATTTAGTACTCTGTTGAAGTTTATCTACAAGCAGCTGATGCATGCAGATTGCAAGTAACTCAATGAAATGATTTGTAGCAGTTTCTTATTAAACAAGCATGTTGCAAGCAGCTCATGCAAACAACTTACAAGTAGCTGATGCAGACAGGTTGCAAGCAACTCAATGAAATGATTTGCAATAACTTCTTATTAAACAGGCAGGTTGCAAGCAGCTCATGCAGACAACTTACAAGCAGCTAAAGAAAAACCTTGCAGTTGCTTCCTGAAAAACATCGCAACTACTTTCTTTCTTCTATAAATAGAGGAATTTTCAGTTCATAATGAACGTAACTTTAAAAATTGAATAAAATATAAATCTCCCTCTATACTTGTCTTAAGTTTATTCCTTTTATAGTCTTTATTTGATAATGCTACTAGTAATTTAAAAAGATAATTCTAGATCTCGTGAATACTAAAACCTACCCCTCCAAAATAAGACCCTCAGAACTTCCATCTTCACTCTTCTAGTATTTCCTTTCCATCTTCACTTTTGTCAAGGAGTGATCCAATCACAAACCCCAAACTCCAAACGATTCATCGGGTGCAAAGTTCCAGATCGTGTGATGGATCATTCATGGCGTCCTCATCTTCCACCACCCCCAATCCAAGGTAGAATCTGTCCTACTTGCTCAATCTCACACTTCCCTTTTTGCCCTCCACCGCCCCCTCCCCCTTTCCCTTCAAACCCTAGTTTCACCCAATATCCACCTTATCCTCCTCATCAATCCCTCCCCCGCCCTCCACTTCCACCCCAACCGGCGGCTTACGATCCCTTCGTCGATCATCGCNTCGTGTGATGGATCATTCATGGCGTCCTCATCTTCCACCACCCCCAATCCAAGGTAGAATCTGTCCTACTTGCTCAATCTCACACTTCCCTTTTTGCCCTCCACCGCCCCCTCCCCCTTTCCCTTCAAACCCTAGTTTCACCCAATATCCACCTTATCCTCCTCATCAATCCCTCCCCCGCCCTCCACTTCCACCCCAACC